>JASDQU010242813.1:13584-39814 GCA_032191745.1 Picea mariana
ATACAGATGTCTGAGTGGGTTAAATGGCAACCTTGTCGAGGCTATGGACGCCTGCTGGCAGTAGTGGCCATGCCAACAGTATTGAAGATTTTATCATAAAAATCATGACTTGCTGATCTTAAGGCTGTTATTGGTTTACGTCTTTTAATCATTGAAAAAAGTAGTAGATGATGATGTTTGTACGATTTTATGGTTGTTGTTTTTGAGTTGAAATTTTCTTCGCTGTCCTAATCTGAATTTATCACTTTTGACAGAGAAAACTGCTTCTACCAGTGTGTCGCCATTGTTGGTAGCCAATTCAATTTTTTCAATTGCCATATAAGTTGCCTACACCTTTTGTCTCCTGAACGTCAAGTCATCGTTGCATTTTGCAAGCAGACATTCTTTTATTTCATGTGACAATTGCAATCTGGTTTCAATTTAGTTTTCACGACTGAAAGCGTGAAAACTCATCCATCACTATTTGGACTGCCATGATATTCTCATTGATATTCTGAAAAGCACTTACCTTCGGTTTGCTATTAAGTGGCTGGGATGATTTTCAAACTACATCCATTTGCCTACTTTTACTTTGATTGCGCATTTTTTATTTTATTTGATTAATAAGCCATTAAGCTTGCAAATTTATTGTTTACATTTGATTATATAAGGGTCATGGTGGATTAAAGTTTTCTTTATAATATGATCCTATTATTATGAGCTCTCGACTTATAGATTTTATAAAATCTCTTGTTGCAATGTTTCTTAAACTTTGATTATACAAATGCACATGGGTCACATAGGTGTTCGATTTCATATTGAATGGTTTTCAATGAGTATACACTTAGCACATTGATGAAACTTTTGGATTTCATGTTGATTTGAACTATACACTTGGCACATTAATATAACATATGGTTTTGGTTTTACATTTGATTAATGGCACGTTGATATGGTTGTTCACCGATTCGGGTTGGCCGATTCATATGGTTTAAACGATATTATGGTGGATGGAACAGCACTGTACTGTGTCATTATTACCCTGCATGGCGGTGATAATCCCACCACCTTCGCATGCATACAATTAATTTGTTCCCCTTTGAGCTTTTGCAACTATTAGCCGTAACGAGTTTTGCCTCTATGTATTGTATTGATCAATTCAAACCCTACTATGCACACAAGCCATGGCTCCAGTCGTAAGGGCTGAGCCCAACGGTTTCCAAGCATTGCTGATGTTTGATGGCGCTTAGAGCGACCTGGAGGAATTTGTATGGCTCCCGTTCATACAAAGATTCGATGGTTATAACCCTGATGTGGCTCGGCAATTTGCGTTAACCTTCGATGGTTGCCGAGCCAAGGTTGGGGATGTGCAACTGGAAACTAATGAGAAAATTCTTAGTTTGGCTACCAGTCTGCCTTCTACAGGACAGAAGTGGTCGAAAAATTGCAAGGTGAAAGATGTCCCATGGACATTGTTCTTTCGATCTCGGATGGTGAATTCCTATGACAAAGGATTGCCCGCAAATATGCTAAAGCAACGTTGGCATGACTTGCTAATGATAATCAAGCAATTCATTACTTGTGAGGGCAGGTATGGGTTCGTTTTCTTGTTTCACCTTTGTCTATTGATGGTTTTTATAGGCTACGAGCTTAATATGCCTCACTACCTGCATAGGAGTTTGTTTAAGATGGATAAAAGGTATAAACACAACCAGGCCAATACCAGCCTTTTCCATTTTGGGTTAATTAAAATGCTTATGGTTTATGAGTTGGGGTTACACCGTGACTGTTGGGAGAATTTCCTTAAACGTAATGATTTTGATGACTCGAGCCCACCACAGGTTGATAAACCTATGGTGAGCGAAAGCAATCCTATCCCCCCTGTGCCTTACAGCGTTCTGCTACCCAAACCTCTACTCGAGCCGCCTATTGTTCTACCCGTGTCTATGACCAAACAGGTCGAAATTTCTAAACCCGTAGCCAAAAAGCCTAAAGCTAAACCTAACGCGAATTCTAAAGGCAAGAAAAACGCCCGGTTAATCTCTCGCATGGAAAGAAATAAACCGAGACCCTCTATCAACCCAGAGACTATCATGGTCAGTGAAGATTCAGATTCAGAGATTGAACGTTTCCTTGCAAATGAGTATCCCTACTCAGAAGGTCTAATTGACCAACCCTCATATGACTTTGTCAATAACCTACCACCTTGTTTGTGGGATGATCCCAATTCTCCAGGCGTTGAAATGCCTCGTGAAACCCTCGGTGACACGTCGAAACCCTCTCCTGCTCAACCAGTTGTTCCACCATGCGGTTAATGTGGATTATGGTTGGAAAGATACTACCTAGATGTGTCGATGTTGCAATCCAAAATTCATGCTCTGGAGGATCAAGTGGCAAAACTCACCAGTCACAATGCGAAGGTGCAACCCACTGACAAGATACAACGAACAACAGGTTCAATTCTATTCAAGAACGTCGAGTCGGCTACAGCAATCGTCAATTCGAAATTGGCATAGCCCGAGCAACCTTGCTAGTATGACTGTCCCCTGTTTATATGTGACACATTCATAAGCTTTGTTTACAGCGTGGATTGGTGTTTACACATAAGCATGCATTGCTGTATATAATTCCGTTTTGATAAATCAAATTTCGTTATCGTTTTAGTTTTGATTTGATCCTATTAATCATGATGTGGATTTGGTTGTTTTAAATTGGTTGCAATTGAATGTTCTGTTGCATCTATTATAGACACAAACCGTTTTGCATTTCGAATTTTGAAACACGATCTATGTTTTGATCTGAATTCGTTATGATGCACATGATGGGTAAACGATGGTTATCTGTTACAATTTTATTTACATATGACTTTGACCAGCTCAGATATGGTTTGGATTATGTTTAAAAAAAAGGTTTTGTTTTATATTTACCCAAATAGTGAATTGATACAAATCGTAACAGTCATGCAAGTCCCAGCCAGTCAATTCGTTGTGGCCCATCGACCCTGTTCTCTTTTGAATGGAAATGGCAATGGATATTAAGTTATGAATGGATTTGTAAAACGGAAATGATCATGCCCAGGATGACGAATTGTTCTATATTTGACTCAAACCCGATTTTATTTAATTTCTGCCCATCTTATGGTTATCAATGCTGTTGAATTTTGGCTATGTAATGCCCAGTGATCTAAATCTAGGGTAACGATGGTTAATACTTTTATGCACTTTTCATTTGACTGTGTCGTAACAACATTTCCATATTGGTATTTGATTGAAACAACATGAACATTATGTATATTGTTACAGCTGTAACAAATCTATTTTGTGTTCAATTGTATCGATTATAATTATGTTGTGGCATATCATATCTTATATGATTACGATTCTGTTCGATTATGGTTGTATTGATTATGTTTACATCGTGTCTTATACGATTTGATTCATTGCCTAATTTCGTTTGATACGAAACAGTTCTGTCAAGATTTGACCATGTTTTATGGTAACTGAAAACAGAGCATTCTTTACTCTGTTTCGATTGCATTCATTTTGATATTGTTTAATTTGAATGATAATTTCAATTGAATCATTAGTAATTCCTTTTTTGATGATTATTAAAAGATGATTGGATTTGATTTCATTTGATTTCTGTCTGATTTCATATGTTATTTTAGACTAGCTATAGAATCAGATGATTCTGTAGTTAGGTCTGTAGAATCAATTTTATAGTGTTTTGTTACTGAAATATCTTTCTAATTTGATATTTGTGTTCTATTGCAGGTAAATTCGAATTTGCAATCAAGTTATTGAGCAGTTAGGGGATGTTTCAAAGATTTTACTTACATTTAATTTTCTTAGTTTAGGAGATTTTGGGATTTTTCCCTGATTATGTAAAACTGTTTGATGATTATCCACAGGGATGTTTTACCCTGTGGAGAAACTTATATATACTTATGAACATCCTCATTCATGGGAGAACAAGGATATGGAACTCTAATGTAGACTGGAGCAGAATTGATGTTTTGTCACAGCTTTAGCTTTTCAATATATCAACATTTTGTTTCATGTTTTGTATATCTAACTTGTGTATGATTTATGACTACTTTAGCTATCTAAATCAAATGCAAATGATATAATTTTGATCACTGTTATCCATATCTTGTCTCTTCAAAATAGATAAAAGACATAACAATTGTTAATTCTGTTTGTGAATGGCAGGTTTATCTTCTTCATAGATTGAATTGTTATATATAAGTCCTTGCATAACAGGTTTCTCTTATTGCAGGAATTTATTAATCATAAGATTGTTATAATCTTTTATGTCTTGTTTGTCCTGTAAACCAACTCGAAGAGCAGCACAGCGGATCGTTTACGAAAAGATTTCGGACTAACCGATGCGAGTTTCCTCCTCCGACCAGCTTAGAAGTTATCACACACAGGGAAGACTTGGAGCGTTTCCAGGTCAATTAGTTTGTCGTTTACTGTTTTCATTAAGTAGTTTAATTTAGATATAATTTTAATTAGATTTATATTAGATTGTTTAATTTCAGTAATGTTTATTAGGTTGTTTAATTTCAGTAATGTTTATTTCTTTTTCATAAAATATAAAATATCAAAAAGATTCTTGGCTGTTTTAGGGCATAAAACACATGAGTTTGCAGGTTTTAATTAAATCTATAGGTTGTTTATAATGTACATTTGTGAATAAGTAATAATGCAGCTGATAATTAGATAGTTTATTTGAGTTATTACAATAGTAATTAGTGGATTGTATGTAATAGTTAGAATAGCTATATTTAGTTTTAGTTTAATTTTAGTTTGTTTCATTAGTTTTATTTAGTTTAGTTTGTTTTGATTACTTAGCTCAGATAAATTCTCTCTTCGGTTTTCATAAGAGACCTTAGAACAGCCAACGGAGCCATTAAACCCATCAGGGTGGTTCATACCAAACGGCTTGGGTTATTAGACAACCCCAGACCGGCTCCACTCTCCCAGTTGACGGACGGTCAGTTTCGCCCGTCAACATGACTCCAATAGGGAATTCATGTTTTATGCATATTTGGAACAATTTTCAAGCTAAAAGTTGGGTCATAAACTAAACTTCTAGATCATTGATCAATGAAATTATGATACCATGTGTCCCACAGTGTGTTATAAGGGTGAGGAGTTTGGTTTTATATGTTATATTTTATATGTATTAAGGTCTATAGGGGTTGGAAATTACTATGATTAGTGGTTTTGGGGTAAGTGACCATAGTGGTTTGGAGTAAGTGACTGTAATGGGAATAGAGGTTAAACATTAAAAGTTATAGTTGGGTTTATAATAATTAGGTTTTAATGAAAATAGGGTTTATAGGGATCAAGAATTATAATGGATATTATAAAGGTTAGGAGTTAGGGATGGTAATATGGATTAAGGGATATAGTGTTATGTGATATAATAAGAAATGAATATATGTTCTAAGTACCAAGTAAACATGTGCTAGTTCTTAGGATTTGTTTTGTAGAGTGCCCAAGAAGGGATCCTAGCTATAACAAAGGCACATGTGTAATATCGCCAAGGATGAGCCCCAGTTGTATTTATGAATTGTATTGATGTTTGTAGGCTGGTCAGCTGAGTGTTGATAAGTTGGTAGGCTTATGTGTTATAGGATGAAGATCTTGGATTCTAAGGCCAATAAGCCTGATGTTTCATATATGTAATTATGCAGATCATTAATAAAAACTATACATCGTTGTGTGTAGATCGACCACGAATAAAGAGTGATGGGGGACGAAGCTCCACCAGGTAGGGAAAGGGATGGGACTGAGAGGATAGGAAAGAGGGACTAAGATAAAGGGAATAACCGAAGCGAATATTATAATATATTCCTCAATAATGAAAATATTAAAGTGAGGAAAAATAAACCCAATTATCCTAAGTTCTTGGGAAAGGGGAAACAAATGCAAAATGGAGTGCATGCAGCTCCAAGAAGATAGGTGTCAACCTGGGAGCATGTAGTTAAATCTTGAGAGTCATCTCATTTGGGGGGTTCGCTCCCCATTCTTCCATCCTCCACCTAACTCGCTTGGTCTCCATTGCCAGCCTCTGTATCTAGTATGCATCTTTGGAATCCTTCTATCATAATGGAGTTATCCCGTGTGTCTCCTTTGAAGCCTGACCCATTTGTATTCGCCTGAGACGTGTTGTGTCTTAGTGTTTGGTTGTTTCTGTTTTCGGTGTCCATACCCATTTTCTGTTGTTGTCGTCACCCGTGTGTTAGTTGAATGTTGTTGTTGTTGTTGTTGTTGTTTTCCTCACTTTGCTAGAATTGAGTTGAAGTGGTTGAAGAAGAGGGTTTTCAGGCCCATGGTTGAAGAGGAAGGTTTTCAAGCCTATGAGAAACTCTCTCCAGGTGAGAGAGTTTATTGGGAAGTGATTTTCTCCTAGAGACAGTCTAGCACTAGCTATGAAGCTCTAAGAATTCCTGATTTGGCTTGTTGCCAAGACCCTGAAAGAGGAAGTGGAGAAGTCGATGGACTGTGGAACAATGAAGGTGCATATTCTTGAGGTGGAATATGCATGTGGGGAATGAGAGTTTGTGAGTAGTGGGCATAAGAAGGCTATTGGAGAGAATCCTTCCAGTTGCACTGTGCAGTTTCTTGTAACCTCAACCTAGTCTAGGATTCTCTTTCCCTGGGTGGAGCTTAGTCCTAGCTCTGGGGTGACCCACTACTGAGCATGATGAGAAGCATGGTCTAAGGTTGGGAGGTTCGTGGAAGGTCTTCACACGGTTGGTGGATCTAAATTAAAAGATAAGTATCCATTCCCTGTTCATTCACATGCTATGTATTTATATATGTTGTTACAACTATGGTATGTTTGAATTACTGCATGTATTCTTTTACTGTTATTTATGCATCAATATGTGTATTAGAAGAATATATTATTTTTCTATGGTTTTAATTTTAGGGAGATTATAAGTGTTATTTCTATGAGATAGTGTGGCTCGTCCTGGGGGGCCGAGGGTGTTAAAAAAAATTAGTATCAGAGCTAGTTTCTATGTGAAGTGTCCGAGTAGTGGCATTTCCTGGCCTGTTGGTGGTTGGGGACGTTACAAATTGGTATCAAAGCTAAGAGAGATGTCATGTAGTGACATTACCCAGCCTGTTGGTGTCTAGGGACGTTAAAAATTGGTATCAGAGCCAAGGTTCAAGAACTGAGCCTGGATGGGCTGGATAAGTGGGCATTATAACCAAGGTTTCAGAGAGGAGTTGTGCCAAGAGGTTACCTTGGTCACGTTACGAAGCTCATAGGGTTTAGTGGTATGTAAAACCACACCCGTCGGATTAGGAAAAGGTGCCTGAGAGTTAACCTCCGAGTCCTTTGGACTTTGTGGCTTCGACGAAGTTATGGGTTGTAGAGTGGAAGAGGCCAAAGACCCAAAGTCCGAAGTCCCTGAAGAGGATCTACACCATATATCTGGGGAGAAGAGCTCAACAATTGGATCAAGCCAAGTTAAAAAGGGAAAACACAGTGGTGAAGGGAGAAATCTCCCGAAGCTCTAAAGTCCAGAGTTAATCTGGACCATCCGTCAAGAGGGATGCATGTTAGTAGATTGGTTGTTCAGGATTTCGACGTTCAGGAGAAATAGTGTGTGCTGAGGAGAGAACTCCTGAAGCCTGAAGTTTTGAAGCCCCAAAGAGCCAAAGTAGTGAGTCATGATGATATCACCTGAAGGTGACATGGACCTCTCCTATACCTGCCACATGTCCCCACCTAGAATGTTGACAGTTATACTATATGGGCCCTGAGGTTGCATAACATAGTTAAAGGTTGGTGGGCCCACACTAGAATTGATCACAATACATCAAGATCGATGGCCAGGAGGCATTGTGGGGACCCAAATTTCACAGGAGTTAATTTCCTAGGGTGGTCCTGCAATCCAAACCATGGTTTTATCGGGGGGTTATGTGTTAGCATCAGAGGAATTGTGGGACGAAAGGCAGGTTACTCCAAATCGGTGATGTGTGCCCTTGCAATTTGAAAGGCGTTAAGTGATGTGAATATTCGGTATCTTAGTTCAATTATGGAAACTGTGGGTCCTAGTGGATGCATGGTGCCAATTGTGAAGTCTAGAGACTTGACACTCCGAAAGAATGGCTCATAACAAAATGAAAGGAAGAAATTTCAAAAGTTTTGTAATGCCGAGGTGACGAGACATAATGACGTCACCAAAGGTGACATGGGAGTGTTCGAAGATTAATGGCTTGGGGTGTTGGGAGTGTGCAAATGTGAAATCCTCCGAACTCCTGAAGCTCATATGTTGAATTTCCATAGTGGGTGTCATCCGTTGGATGATGGGTAGCCATGGAATGTTGATCCACCCTACTTCGTGAATTCGTCAATCTGTAAACCCGAGAGATTTGTTGTGATGTGCTTTGAAAAATTCTGAAGCTGGAGGCCTGAAGTCCTGAGTAAGTGCCTATAGACCTAGCGCTTGGCCACAACTCGTGGTCACATGGATTGGGGGCTAAGAGAAAGGGGCCAGTGCTTGGAAATTATTGCAGAACAGAGAAGAAACCAGAAAGAAAATATCCGTGGGGATTCTTGATTGATCGAGAATCGCAGAAAATGGAATCTGGAAGTTTTCTTTGAATCAGATTGGTTTATGAATACTGTAAAAATTGTTAAGGACTGATGTCCTGACAAATTTTGGTTGACTTCACATTGTGTTTGAAGAGTTAATAATTGTCAGGACTGAACCAAATTACCGCATAGTGAAGAGAAATGGAGGAGACACATAATTCTTTCAGTTCAGAGAATGAAGCTAAAGGAAGGGATGTCCATTTGGGAGTTGAGGATCAAACTCCAATGGGCATGGAGAAGAGATAGATAATGAGGGAAACATGATGAAAAACATTAAAATATTGCATAAACATGTCCAAACTCACCGAGTAGATAACATAAAGCTCATGAAATCCAGGGAACAATAGGGAGAATTCAACATAAAGTTGATATAGAGCCTAGAAAGAATAGAAAAAAAATTGGATAAGGAGAGTGACTCCAGTAAATCAGGAAGTCATGGGTCTCCTGATGAAAATAGGAAATCAAGGAGTGTTTGCAGAAACCATCATCACTCCCAAGGGCACTCTAAGAGGAGGGCAGATAGTAGTTCAAGCCCATCTCCTACTAGAAAGAATAAGAGATCTAGAGTGGGTGAACTGAAGGGAGAAATGAACAAGATTAAACCTCCTATGTTTGATGGAGAGCATGAGAAGGAGGAAGATGTTGAGACATGGCATCTTGTCATGAGGAAATATTTCCAACTGCATAATTATTTCTCTCATGCAGAAGGAAGAATTGCAATGTATCAACTAAAAGGAAAGGGATACATGTGATGGGATCAGTGTGTGCAAGTGCAGCATATTAAGGGGAAAATGTTACCTAAAAGGAATTCAAGAAACACTTTGAAAATAAATACTTAACTAAGAGATATTATGACAAAAAGATGAAAGATTTCTTTGAACTCAAGATGGGAAGTATGTCCATTGATGAGTATGAAAGGAGATTCTTGGAGTTGTTGAAGTATGATTCTTTCATCAAAGATGAGACTGTCAAAATTCAAAGGTATTTCAATGGACTGCCATCTTCCATTAGTGACAAGATCTAGTATGATGATCCTAAAACTATGGAAGAAACTATAAGGAGAGAAAAATTCTTATATGAGCAACAAATATAAAATCCCACTTTATGGAAGGCTTGGGAGGACAAGAAGAAGTTTAGGAAAGAGTAGAGGCAGAAGGGAAACAAACCTCCCTTTTTCAGGAATAGTCCTCAAGGACAACCATATTTTAGAGAGTAGAGAATCATTGAGGTAGGGGGACAAAGTCCAAGGCAGATGCCCATTCAATGTTGGGGTTTTCAGGGAGACCACAAGTATATATATTGTACCCAAAAAAATGGAAAAGTGAGAGTTGTCCAGAATGTTCAGCAAGCAGAAACAGTGGAGGACATGGGTAGTAGAATACCAAGGATCTATCCATCCCTGAACAACAAGCAAGATGAGTTTCAATCACACATGATTGAAGTTGAAGGTATGATCAATAAACATACATTTACTATTTTAATTGATTCCGGGGCTAGTCATAGTTATATAGAACCCAAGATGGTGGAAATTTTTCATTTTCCTAGAAACAAGCATGGAAAAGATTGGTTAGTGCAGTTGGCTACATGAGCCAAATGAAAAGTTACTGAAATGGTTAAGTCATGTCTCATGGACATGAATGGACTGAGCACAAGGGAAGATTTGAACATTTTACCTTTAGGTTCCTATGACTGTCTAATTGGGATGGATTGGTTGGACAAGCACCATGCCATCTTAGACTATCATAACAAGGCATTCGCTTGCCTAGATGAGGAAGGAAACCCAAGGAAAGTGCAGGGAATCCCAAGGGCAGACACTATCATAGAAATATTAGAAATGCAGCTGAAAAAGTGCTATAGGAAGGGCTGTCAAATATTTGCATCCCATATGGAGGAAGCACCTAAGGATAAGGTGTCAAATATTGAATACCATGCAGTCCTGGAAGATTTCGTAGATGTATTCAAGGAGATACCAGGAGTACCCCCAAAGAGAGATATTGATTTCTCTATAAACCTGATGCATGGAGCGACTCCAGTGTCAAAAACTCCTTACAGAATGAATACACCAGAACTGAAGGAGTTGTGAATGCAACTTGAATAACTTCTGAAGAAGGGGTATATACACCCAAGTGTGTCACCTTGGGGTGCCCCAATCTTGTTCGTGAAAATGAAAGATGGGACATTGAGATTGTGCATAGATTTCAGACAGTTGAATAAGGTTACTATAAAGAACAAGTATCCTTTGCCAAGGATTGATGATCTCTTTGATCAGTTGAAGGATGCCAAGATATTTAAAAAAATAGATCTCAGGTCAGGCTACCACTAGGTGTTGGCATCCACCAATTTTTTTGATTTTTATCGAAGTCACCACAAAGAAATTATATCTTTATGTAGCTGTCACCACCTTTCATTTGTAAATGTTTATATTTCTGAGTTTCAAAGCGATGATTAGGTTAATTTTACCTCATGAAGTTTTGTTGTTTGCATTTTCGTTTGTTTTTAATTCATGACTGTATGCATGAATTTAAACTTAAAATTTGGCTTGGTTTCATAATATTTTACCTTAGAAATAACGTTTTAAAATCCACCCATATTCGAATCTTATGAAATGGTTGATTAATCCACTATCGAATTTTTTGGTTTATTATGGTTATTAAGAATTCATTGGTTCTTTAGTTCGTTGGTGAAATGTTTGAATGCACAGGGAATTTGGTTAATTGTTGATAGTATTCTCATGAGTTCAGTTGTCATATCAGCATTCATGCAAATGAGTACAGACATGCTAGCTCGAAACATTAATGAGACTTTTCATTATGCACATAGGGTTTTGTACTCTGTGAGTTTTGGCACTTATTACAAGAAGTGGCTTGGAGTCTTCTGAACCTTTTGGTTTTCATTTTACCTAATTATCTTGTCTGAGTTATGATATCCCTGAGACTCTGTGCTTTTCATGCTTTTACATCTCGTTTAGACGTGTCTCTTCTGCTCATCTGTTGGGAACCTAAACCTAGCCCTGATAATTTTTTATTATATCCTTTTCACAGTGACCATGGCTCCTTCGATTCAGATTGAACCAAATGACTCTGAGTTTCTTTTTTCAAAGAAAACCCATAACTGCATTCCTGAGACACGTTTTTACGAGAAGGTTTATGAACAAGTGGTAATGAATTTGGCCAAACTCTTTAAAACACACTTCGGAAATGGGGTCATTTACCTTCCACATGGGCATTTTTTTTAGAAACGGCACAGTTTCACAGATTTGTCTCATTCTTTGGAGGGAAAGTTTTCAAAACTTCTTTTGTGGCTGAGGTAAGCGTTTTTGTTTTTATTTATTTTAGTCAGAGATTCAAGCATGTTATTGGTTTGGTTGGGGTTCAAGCTTATATACATTTCTATCTATTTATGAGTCTACATAAAATGATTAATCTTTATCAGAAACAGAAGTTTAACCCACTTTCAAATCTTTTTCACCTTGGGCTTATCTGAATTCTGTTGTTGTTGCATCTAGCTTAGATTGGGGATACTTGGGAAGATCTCCTGTGTAGAAACAATTTCACCTTACATGAGAACACAGTAGACTCACCTCTACACTCTAATATAAACACCAACCACTGTATAGCTAACCCTTCTATCAAAGACCTATGTGTTGATCCACAAAAAACCGTGCGGTCACAGACCGACCATGTGTTGTTGTTCGAAACCCATTGGGAGAAATCCACGGTCTGATTCCATTCCCAGAAAATCATTGGAGGAAGTCTTAGATGTATTAAAGGCTAAAAGGCCTCTTATTAATGAGCCAAATCAGGGTTTCATTAACAAATCAATTGTGAATAAAAACCACAAGCATAAGGAAAAGGGTAATTCAGATTTAAATTTGGCAAACAAAAGGATTGAGCAAGCTGGTAATGTGTTTGCTAAGAACTCAACAAATTTTAACACCTTCATAAATTCAGTTGCTTCTTTGTCTAATCTATCAAATGGTAAAAGTTTTTTTTATTCTTTTTTTATTTGATTTAGTTGGAAAATAAAATAGATAGATTTATTTTTTTATTTTTTACTATTTTAGACTAGATATAGAAACATGTATCTTATCTTTTGAAAGTATTATTTTGTATTGTTATCTAAAATTCGATTTCGTTTTTTCTTTTTCAGGAAAACAATAGTTTATAATGTTATTTTCAAGGAGAAGAAACCATGGATTATGCACTCAATGTCTTAGTGACTTTTCATTTTGTTTAAACAATTTCATTTATGTAATTAATTTTGATGAACAAACTCCTACAAGAGTGTTTCTTTGTTATTCTATTTTTGCAAAACAAACTGATTTTTAGGGATCATCCTCTATCTTGCATGATAAGAGGTTATTGATCCAAGACTTGTTTAAATAGTTTTTTCTGCTTAGTGTTAAAGACAACTTTTGCTGGAATACAATAGGGACATGTGATTTTGAGAAAGAATATGGGAAACCAATTCACCTTTGGCTTTGGACATGTGTGATGCTTATTCCATTTCAATCTTTCATTACTGTTGTATTATAAGAATGTTATTATGGTTTATTTTATCTTTAGCTTGTTATCATATGGTGTTTTCATACTGTTAAATATTATATCATGTCCATAATTTCTTATTCCATTTTTTATGTGTGATTGATCTATCATTTTATTATTTTTTAATTTATTCTTAATGTTAAATGTTCGATAATATCAATATTCAGATCTGAGTTTTATCTCATTGTCAAATATTGATCATCCTAAGATCACGAGATTTTTAATTAGATGTTTTTCTGTTGTTATTAATTTACTCCAATATCAAATACTTCTTTGAATATATTCTGGAACTGCTAGTATTGTTCTATTATAGGTTTCCCTTAACAACAGTACAGGAAGGAGCTCATACAACACATGAAGATAAACTCAGTTGATTGATCAGTTAGAAGTTAGTAGATGTATTCTTTTCTTTTATTTAGAGTTGTTTATGAATGAAACGTTGATTGCATTAATTAGCTTTTACTGTTTTTGTGTCATTGTTTCAATCGTATTCATTTAGTATTTATTTGTTTAATATCTTTAAATATATATATATATATATATTGTTCATATTTGATTCAGAAACTTTATCAAACAATCATTTTCACAATATTTCATGCAAACCTTGTAAACTATACATAAATTGTTCATAATAATTTGTATATTCACGTTCTTAGATAAATATGTGTAATTATTATGTCAATTGTTAGAATCGTTTCTTTAGTTAGTTTATTTCCTTTTGCTATCTTTAGGACCCTAGTTGGATAACAAATCCATTAAACCCATCAGGATAGGTCATACCAAATGGCTTGGGTTAATTAGACAACCCCAGACCAAGTCTATCCTTCTAGTTGATGGTGTGTCACTTATGCCTGTCAACAAATGGCGCTAGAAGGAGGGTCGAGTAAATTTAATGATTAGATGTTTTACCCCTCGGCCTGTCATAATTCAAGATTTATAAATTCTTCTTTTGTGTCATCTTGAAATCAACTAGAAGGCGGGCCAGACTAAAAGGCTAGTCTTGTAGGAGTCTTTGTTTTGAATTTATTTAATTTCCCATGGCTCCCCAAATCACTGTGTTGGAACATGCTTTCCACTTCTCATTCCCTGATATTCCCAATAAGACAGTCTCTCTCTTGTCCAAACTCACCTTTGATGGTGGGGGGGATGTATCTACAAAAGACCACCTTAACAAGTTTTGGTGTAAATGCATCAAGCATGATATTTCTGATTTAAAGGTTTTATGCAGATTGTTCGCTTTTACTCTTAGGGGTCGGATTAAACATTGGTTTGAGTCTTTTCCAACATATCACATTTTTTATTGATTTCAATTTGTATAGGAATTTTTAGATTCTTTTGACAACTATGATTACAATCAATTATGTGAAGAATTTCAGAATTTACTAATCAATGACAATTCATCTCTAGAAAGATTTTCAACAAGAGTCCATCATGTTCTCTATAAATTTAATCTTAATGACATGTCATTTGTACTAAATATCCTCTATGATGTTTGCGTCCCTTTTATCTAGTCATATTCAATCGTGAATGATGAATCAATTACAAATCCTATCACTCAATTGCAGGAAGAATTTTTTTCGTAGGATGAGAGGAATACATCCAAATTTTTTTAACAAGCAAGGCAGGTAGAACCTATTGAAAATGTTCTTATTGGCAATCAAAATGTTTTTTCCTCTGAATCATTGTATACTCAGCCTTCGACCATCATGGAAGAAGATTTGATGTTGGATCAAGGTGAATTTCCATATTCTTTTAACCCTTGCTCTAATCAGTACTTAAATTCAGTTATTCAAGAACACTTAGGTGACAAAAACGATCTTAAAAGCATTATAATATTCCTATGAATCTGATTAGAGATGTAAATCTAGAATTGGAAGAAGAAACCTTAAACCTTCATCCACAAATCATACCTTAGCCATAGGAAATATTAGATGTTTGTCGTGAAAGTTTTGAATTATCTATCATACAGAAGGCAAATCTAGATGATCATATTATGCTGAAGAGTTTATCACCAAAACATAATGAAAGTTTTAAGGAAAGTGAAGAAGAATGTCTTGAGAATACCATTGCTAAATATCATAGCTCAATAGATTATTTTCACGTGCTCATTTTTTATTCCTTTTACTCTTTATATCATGAACTCCTCTTAGATTCTGGTGGACATGATACTTTACCCACAACATCCTATTATTTTCCTCCACAATCAGATCCTTTCGATATGCCAAGATTTGGTGAAATTAATTCCAAACATAACATTTATGAACTCAAATTTGACGTTCTTTCACTTTCATCACCCACATGGGAAAAAGAAATGTTGCAAGATGATTTTACAGAGTTTATTTTTGAAAAAGACAATGCACTGTCTCTTATGGAGATCAAACATTCTATGTTTCATATTCGTTCTTTGATTAGCTCGAATTTTAATGTTTATGCTTCGCATTTTGAAAAGATCAATATCATCAAAGGAAGTGTTCGAACCAATGATCTAACTGATGTCATTAATCCTCTTATGATGTGTTCCACATTGATATATACATTTCATCAAAGTCATAGTTTGCATCCTAATTTTTATGACAGGATCTTAGAATGGCTTGAAGATTCGTACATAAAAATTCTTCATAATAAAGATAAAGTTGTGCTTGCCTTGTTTCTACCTCAATATATAGGAAGTAAGTATGACATGATTGTTTTAGATCTTCCATGTGAAGAAATTAATGAACACTTAGAGAATTTTTAGGAGGATGGGGTACTTCGGCCTTGGCTGATGGTTATGTCAAGTCCCCATAATCTTGACAAGTTTTCCAAACTTACTTACAGTCTTCCATGCCATTATGACCCTTAGCCCGACAATATTATAGAATGGTCGGAAGATTCATACATCCAGAAGTTTCAAAAGAATGGTAAGGTTGTGCTTGATTTGTTCTTAAATAATATATAGGAGGTAAGCATAACATATTTCTTTTGTATCTGTAAATACTACATTCTTTTGTTTTGATTTTTGACTTTCTACGCCTTTCAGGATTAGAGATTCCCTTATGGCTACACTGGAAATATGATTTTACTTAGTGTTTTGATCTATTTAGTAGTTAGAGTAGGTTTAGGAATAGTTTTTCTTTAGTTTTATTTCTCAATGTTTCTCTTTGTAATAATGCAGTTAAAGAACACGTGTGGGCACACCAAGAGAACCATAATATTACTATTGTCAGGGAAGTCCACTTTAATCTTTTTCTCTCTGCTTTTTATTGAATATTTCTTTTCAAAACCGTAGTATTATCATGAAACTTTTAAATGGAAAGTAAAAAGAAAAGTAAATTTGAAATATCAATTCAGCCTTGACCCAAGGTGCCACGAGTAGGACTGCATTCATATTAATGAGGATTTTTCTATTTTCTTTTAGTATCTCAAGAGATATTTTGCGTGATGATTTCAGATCCACCCTCTTGTAACTATTTTTAATTTTCTTTTTGTTTTCTATTTTGGTTGTTTTCATTTTGCTCTATTTTGACTTGTTTTCTGAATAATTATGTCTGATTCACCATCTCATTTGTGGAAGGGAATCATAATTTTCGTTCGTTAGCAGTAGTTGATAACTTCCCAAGCACCTGAACAATAAGTTCTAAAACTCAGATCAGCAAAAGTGAGTTTCTGTTCAAATCGGTGTTTCTGATTTCTCCTTCAGATTACAAGTAGACACGATTGCCATAAATAAACTTCTAACATTGTCCCTGTTTTAAGAAAAACAACTCAGTTGTACCTTCCCATCCTCAACATGGTTTCCTAATAGAAATCTGAGTTTCCAAAGTATGATGATGGTCATCAAAAAGGAGACTGACTTTTGAATGATCGAAATCTTCATGCCAAACTATGAGATTTTCAGTATCATCTCGCCCTCTTGAATATTATTAAGTTCTGCAAATTGTAGAGGGTTGAAATCACAATAATGTGTGGGAAGTGTATGTAAACCCATCAGGACACTGAACAGGTCTGCTGGCAGTGGGTAAATGCATGCATGATACCAAGGCAACTTCATCAAGGTACTAAATAGGCTTGTTGGCAACGAAGCAATGTCGGGTTCAANGTATGTTTTTTTTTAATTTAATCAAAGTGAAAAGATGTCCCATATCATGATTGGATGACTCTTGGATAGGATAGAGGTACTAGAGTGGGTTATATGGCATCCCTGTCGAGGCTATGGATGTCTACTGGCAATAGTGGCCCTGTCAAGTATCAAAGTCAACTACATAAACATCGCTACACTCGTAATCTAAGTTATATGTCGGATTACAATTTTTAGGCAGAAATACATCTGATGCTAAGTTGTGTTATTTTCTGAGTTATGATAGGAATGCTTGACCTGTTGTTAACTATTTCTTAAAAATTTATTTCATATGATTCCCTGACATGAATTTTCTTGTGATGCAGAGATAACTGCTTTGTCTAATATGTCTCCATTGTTGGCAGCCACCAATATTTTGAATTTTTATCGAAGTCACCACAAAGAAATTATATCTTTATGTAGCTTCCCCCACCTTTCATTTGTAAATGTTTATATTTCTGAGTTTCGAAGCGATGATTGGGTTAAGTCTACCTCATTAATTTTTGTCGTTTGCATTTTCGTTTGTTTTTAATTCATGATTGTAAGCATGAATTTAAACATAAAATTTGGCTTGGATTCATAATATTTTACCTTAGAAATAACGTTTTAAAATCCACCCATATTCAAATATTATGAAATGGTTGATTAATCCACTATCGAATTTTTTGGTTTATTATGGTTATTAAGAATTCATTGGTTCTTTAGTTCGTTGGTGAAATGTTTGAATGCATAGGGGCTTTGGTTAATTATTGATAGTATTCTCATGAGTTCAGTTGTCATATCAACATTCACGCAAATGAGTACATACATGCAAGCTCAAAACATTAATGAGACTTTTCATTATGCACATAGGGTTTTGTACTCTGTGAGTTTTGGCACTTATTGTGAGAAGTGGCTTGGAGTCTTATGAACCTTCTGGTTTTCATTTTCCCTAATTCTCCTATCCGATTTATGATATCTCTGAGACTCTACAATTTTTTTTCTTTTACATCTCATTTAGACCTATCTCTACTTCTCATCCATTGGGAACCTAAACCTAGCCCTGCTAATTTCTGATTATATCCTTTTCACAGTGACCATGGCTCCTTTGGTTCAGATTGAACCAAATGACTATGAGTTTCTTGTTTCAAAGAAAACCCGTAACTCCATGCCTAAGACACATTTTTGCTGGAATGTTTCTAAGGAAACAGTAACGAATTTGCCCAAACCCTTTAAAACCCATTTCGGAAATGGGGTCATTTACCTTCCAAGCAGACATCTTTTTTCAGAAACCACATAGTTTCATAGATTTGTCTCATTCTTTGGAGGGAAATTTTTCATAACTTCTTTTGCGATTGAGGTAAGCGTTTTTGTTTTTATTTATTTTGCTCAGAGATTCAAGCATGTTATTGGTTTGGTTAGGGTTCAATCTTATATACATTTCTGTCTGTTTATGAGTCTACATAAAATGATTATTCTTTATCAGAAACAAAAGTTTAACTCACTATCAAATTTTTTTCACCATGGGCTTATCTGAATTCCGTTGTTGTTGCATCTAGCTTAGATTGGGGATACTTGGGAAGATCTCCAGTGTAGAAACAATTTCACCTTACACTAGAACATAGTAGACTCACCTCTGCATTCTAATATAAACCCCATCCCCTATATAGCTAACCCTGCTATCAAAGATTTGTGTGTTGATCCACAAAAAACCATGCGGTCACAAATCGACCCTGTGTTGTTGTTCAAAACCAATTGGGAGAAAGCCACGGTCTGATTACATGCCCAAAAAATCATTGGAGGAATCCTTAGATGTATTAAAGGATAAAAACCCTCTTATTAATGAGTTGAATCAGGGTTTCATTAACAAATCAATTGTGAATAAAAACCACAAGCATAAGGAAAAGGGTAATTCAGATTTAAATTTGGAAAACAAAAGGATTGAACAGGCTGGTAATGTGTTTGCTAAAAACTCAACAAATTTTAACACCTTCATAAATTCAGTTTCTTCTTTGTCTAATCTATGAAATCATAAAAGTTTTTTTTATTCTTTTTTTATTTGATTCAGCTGGAAAAATAAAATAGATAGATTTATTTTCTTATTTTTTACTATTTTAGACTAGCTATAGAAACATGTAGCTTATCTTTTGAAAGTATTATTTTGTATTGTTATCTAAAATTCGATTTCGTTTTTTCTTTTTCAGGAAAACAATAGTTTATAATGTTATTTTAAGGGAGAAGAAACCAAGGATTATACACTCAATGGCTTAGTGACTTTTCATTTTGTTTAAACAATTTCATTTATGTAATTAATTTTGATGAACAAACTCCTACAAGAGTGTTTCTTTGTTATTTTATTTTTGCAAAACAAACTGATTTTTAGGGATCATCCTCTATCTTCCATGATAAGAGGTTATTGATCCAAGACTTGTTTAAATAGTTTTTTCTGGTTAGTGTTAAAGACAACTTTTGCTGGAATACAATAGGGACATGTGATTTTGAGAAAGAATATGGGAAACCAATTCACCTTTGGCTTTAGACATGTGTGATGCTTATTCCATTTCGTTCTTTCATTACTTTTGTATTATGAGAATGTTATTATGGTTGATTTTAACTTTAGCTTGTCATCATATGGTGTTTTCATACTGTTAAATATTATATCATGTCCATAATTTCTTATTCCATTTTTTATGTGTGATTGATCTATCATTTTCTTATTTTTTAATTTATTCTTAATGGTAAATGTTCGATAATATCAATATTTAGATCTGAGTTTTATCTCATTCTCAAATATTGATCATCCTAAGATCACAAAATTTTTAATTAGATGTCTTTCTGCTGTTATTAATTTACTCCAATATCAAATACTTCTTTGAATGTATTCTGGAAGTGCTAGTATTGTTCTGTTATAGGTTTTTTTTAACAACAGTACAGGCATGAGCTCATACAACACAGGAAGATAAACTCAGTTCATTGATCAATTAGAGGTTAGTAGATGTATTCTTTTCTTTTATTTAGAGTTGTTTATGAATGAAACGATGATTGCATTAATTAGCTTTGACTGGTTTTGTGTCATTGTTTCAATTGTATTCATTTAGTATTCATTTGTTTAATATCTTTAAAAAAAAATAAAAAATGTTGTTCATATTCGATTCAGAAACTTTATCAAGCAATCATTTTCACAAGATTTCATGCAAACCTTGTAAACTGTACATAAATTGTTCATAATAATTTGTATATTCACATTCTTAGATAAATATGTGTAATTATTATGTCAATTGTTAGAATATTTTCTTTAGTTAGTTTATTTCCTTTTGCTATCTTTAGGAACCTATTTGGCTAACAGAGACATTAAACCCATTAGGATAGGTTATACCAAATGGCTTGGGTTAATTAGACAACCCCAGACCGAGTCTATCCTTCCAGTTGATGGTGTGTCACTTACGCCTTTCAACAAATGGCGCTAGAAGGAGGGCCAAGTAAATTTAATGATTAAATGTTTTACCCCTCGGCCTGTCATAATTCAAGATTTATAAATTCGTCTTTTGTGTCATATTGAAATGAACTAGAAGGTAGGCCAGACTGACAAACTAGTCTTGTAGGAGTCTTTGTTTCAAATTTATTTAATTTCCCATGGCTCCCCAAATCACTCTGTTGGAACATGCTTTCCACTTCTCATTACCTGATATTCCCAATAAGACAGTCTCTTGCTTGTCCAAACTCACCTTTGATGGTGGGGGGGATGTATCTGTAAAAGACCACCTTAACAAGTTTTGGTGTAAATGCATCAAGCATGATATTTCTGATTTAAAGGTTTTATGCATATTGTTCGCTTTTACTTTTAGGGGTCAGATTAAACATTGGTTTGATTCTTTTCCAGCATATCACATTTTTTATTGGTTTCAATTTGTAGAGGAATTTTTAGATGCTTTTGACAACTATGATTACAATCAATTATGTGAAGAATTTCATACTTTACTAATCAATAACAATTCATCTCCAGAAATCTTTTCAACAAGAGTCCATCATGTTCTCTGTAAATTTAATCTTAATGGTCCATGTCATTTGTACTAAATCTCCTCTATGATTCTTGCATCCCTTTTATACAATCATATTCAATCACGAATGATGAATCAATTACAAATCCTATCACTCAATTGCGGGAAGAATTTTGTTCGTAGGATGAGAGGAATACATCCGAAAATTTTAACAAGCAAGGGAGGTAGAACCTATTGAAAATGTTCTTACTGACAATGAAATTGGTTTTTCCTGTGAATCATTGTATACTCAGCCTTCGACCATAATTGAAGAAGATTTGATGTTGGATCAAGGTGAATTTCCATATTCTTCTAACCCTTTCTCTAATCAGTACTTAAATTCAGTTGTTGAAGAACACTTAGGTGACAAAAACGATATTAAGCATTCTAATATTCCTATGAAGATGATTAGATATGTAAATCTGGAATTGAAAGAAGAAACCTTAAACCTTCATCCACAAATCATACTTTAGCCACAGGAAAGATTAGATGCTTGTCATGAAATTTTTGAATTATCTATCATACAAGAGGCAAATCTAGATGATCATATTATGCTGAAGAATTTATCACCAAAACATAGTGAAAGTTTTAAGGAATGTGAAGAAGAATGTCTTGAGAATACCATTGCTAAATATCATAGCTCAAGAGATTATTTTCATGTCCTCAATTTTTATTCCTTTTACTATGTATATCCTGATTTCTTCTTTTCACGTGCTCATTTTGGTTTTTATTTATTTTGCTCAGAGATTCAAGCCTGTTATTGGTTTGGCTGGGGTTCAAGCTTATATTCCTTTCTATATTTTTATGAGTCTACATAAAATGATTAATCTTTATCAGAAATAGAAGTTTAGCCCACTGTCAAATCTTTTTCACTATGGGCTTATCCGAATTTTGTTGTTGTTGCATTTATCTTATATTGGGGATACTTCGGAAGATCTCATGTGTAGAAACGATTTCACCTTACACGAGAACATAGTAGACTCACCTCTGCATTCTAATATAAACCCCAACCCCTATATAGCTAACCCTGTTATCAAATACCTACGTGTTGATCCACAAAAGACCATGTGGTCATATATTGACCCTCTGTTGTTGTTCGAAACCCATTGGGAGAAATCCACGGTCTGATTTCATGCCCAGAAAATCATTGGAGGCAGTATTAGATGTATTAAAGGATAAAAACCCTCTTATTAATGAGCCAAATCAGGGTTTCATTAACAAATCGATTGTGAATAAAAACCACAAGCATAAGGAACAGGGTAATTCGGATTTAAATTTGGCAAACAAAAGGATTGAGCAAGCTCATAATGTATTTGCTAAAAACTCAACAAATTTTAACACCTTCATAAATTCAAATGCTTCTTTGTCTAATCTATGAAATGCTAAAAAAAAAATGATTCTTTTTTTATTTGATTCGGTTGGAAAAATAAAATAGATAGATTTATTTTTTTATTTTTTACTATTTTAGACTAGTTACAAAAACCTGTAGCTTATCTTTTGAAATTATTAGTTTGTATTGTTATCTAAAATTCGATTTTTTTTTCTTTTTTAGGAAAACAACGGTTTATAATGCTATTTTCAAGGAGAAGAAATCATGGATTATACGCTCAAAGGCTTAGTGACTTTTCATTTTGTTTAAACAATTTCATTTATGTAATTAATTTTGATGAACAAACTCCTACATGAGTGTTTCTTTGTTATTTTATTTTTGCAAAACAAACTGATTTTTAGGGATAATCCTCTATCTTGCATGATAAGAGGTTATTGATCCAAGACTTGTTTAAATAGTTTTTTATGCTTAGTGTTAAAGACAACTTTTGTTGGAATACAATAGGGACATGTGATTTTGAGAAAGAATATGGGAAAGCAATTCACCTTTGGCTTTAGACCTATGTGATGCTTATTCCATTTCATTCTTTCATTACTGTTGTATTATGAGAATGTTATTATGGTTGATTTTAGCTTTAGCTTGTCATCATATGGTGTTTTCATACTATTAAATATTATAGGTTGTCCATAATTTCTTATTCCATTTTTTTATGTGTGATTGATCTATCATTTTATTATTTTTTAATTTATTCTTAATGTTAAATGTTGGATAATATCAATATTTAGATCTGAGTTTTCTCTCATTCTCAAATATTGATCATCCTAAGATCACGGGACTTTTAATTAGTTGTCTTTCTGCTGTTATTAATTTACTCCAATATCAAATACTTCTTTGAATGTATTCTGGAAGTGCTAGTATTGTTCTTTTATAGGTTTCCCTTAACAACAGTACAGGCAGGAGCTCATACAACACAGAAAGATAAACTCAGTTGATTGATCAGTTAGAGGTTAGTAGATGCATTCTTTTCTTTTATTTAGATTTGTTTATGAATGAAACGATGATTGCATTAATTAGCTTTGACTATTTTTGTGTGTCATTGTTTCAATCGTATTCATTTAGCATTTATTTGTTTAATATCTTTAAAAAAAAAGAAAAAAAGTTGTGTTCATATTTGATTCAGAAACTTTATCAAACAATCATTTTCACAAGATTTCATGCAAACCTTGTAAACTGTATATAAATTGTTCATAATCATTTGTATATTCACATTCTTAGATAAATATTTTTAATTATTGTGTCAATTGTTAGAATCTTTTCTTTAGTTAATTTATTTCCTTTTGCTATCTTTAGGACCCTAGTTGGCTAACAAAGCCATTAAACCCATCAGGATAGGTCACACCAAACGGCTTGGGTTAATTAGACAACCCCGGAGCGGGTCTATCCTTCCAGTTGACGGTGTGTCATTTACGCCTGTCAACAAATGCCGCTAGGAGGGCCGAATAAATTTAATGATTAAATGTTTTACCACTCAGCCTGTCATAATTCCAAATTTATAAATTCTTCTTTTGTGTTATCTTGAAATGCACTAGAAGGTAGGCCAGACTGACAAGCTGGCCTTGTACGAGTCTTTGTTTCGAATTTATTTAATTTCCCGTGGCTCCCCAAATCACTGTGTTGGAACATGCTTTCCACTTCTCATTACCTGATATTCCCAATAAGACAGTCTCTCGCTTGTCCAAACTCACCTTTTATGGTGGGGGGGATGTATCTGCAAAAGACCACCTTAACAAGTTTTGGTGTAAATGCATCAAGCATGATATTTTTGATTTAAAGGTTTTATGCAGATTGTTCGCTTTTACTTTTAAGTGTCAAATTAAACATTGGTTTGAGTCTTTTCCATCATATCACATTTTTGATTGGCTTCAATTTGTAGAGGAATTTTTAGATGCTTTTGACAACTATGACTACAATCAATTATGTGAAGAATTTCAGACTTTACTAATCAATGACAATTCATCTCCAGAAATGTTTTCAGCAAGAGTCCATCATGTTCTCTATAAATGTAATCTTAATAACATGTCATTTGTACTAAATCTCCTCTATGATTCTTGCGTCCCTTTTATCCAGTCATATTCAATCGTGAATAATGAATCAATTACAAATCCTATCACTCAGTTGCGGGAAGAATTATGTTCGCATGATGAGAGGAATACATCTGAAAATTTTTAACAAGAAAGAGAGGTAGAACCTATTGAAAATGTTCTTACTGACAATGAAATTGGTTTTTCCTATTAATCATTGTATACTCAGCCTTCGACCATCATGGAAGAATATTTGATGTTGGATCAAGGTGAATTTCCATATTCTTCTAACCCTTGCTCTAATCAGTACTTAAATTCAGTTATTGAAGAACACTTAGGTGACGAAAACGATCTTAAGCATTCTAATATTCCTATGATGCTGATTAGAGAGGTAAATCTGCAATTGGAAGAAGAAACCTTAAACTTTCATCCACAAATCATACCTTATCCACAGGAAAGATTAGATGTTTGTCATAAAAGTTTTGAATTATCTATCATACAAGAGGAAAATCTAGATGATCATATTATGCTGAAGAATTTATCACCAAACATAGTAAACGTTTTAAGGAAAGTGAAGAAGAATGTCCTGAGAATACCATTGCTAAATATCATAGCTCAAGAGATTCTTTTCACGTGCTCATTTGTGATTCATTTTACTCTTTATATCCTGATCTCTTCTTAGATTCTGGTGGACATGATACTTTACCCACAACATCCTATTATTTTCCTCCACAATCAAATCCTTTCGATATGCCAAGATTTGGTGAAATTAATTCCAAACATAACATTTATGAAGTCATATTTGACACTCTTTCACTTTCATCGCCCACATGGGAAAAAGACATGTTGTGAGATGATTTTACACAGTTTAGTTTTGAAAAAGACAATGCACTCTGTCTTATGGAGATCAAACATTCTATGTTTCATATTCGTTCTTCAATTAGCTCAAATTTTAATGTTTATGCTTCGCATTTTGAAAAGATGAATATCATCAAAGGAAGTGTTCGAACCAATGATCTAATTGATGTCATGAATCCTCTTATGATGTGTTCCACATTGATATATCCATTTCATCAAATTCATAGTTTGCATCCTATTTTTTATGACAATATATTAGAATGTCTTGAAGATTCATATATAAAAAATCTTCATAATAAAGATAAAGTTGTGCTTGCCTTGTTTCTACCTGAATATATAGGAAGTAAGTATGACATGATTTTTTTAGATCCTCCATGTGAAGAAATTAATGAACACTTGGATAATTGTCAGGAGGATGGGGTACTTCGGCCTTGGATGATGGTTATGTCAAGTCCACATAATATTGACAAGTTTTCCAAACTTACTTACACTCTTCCATGCCATTATGACCCATAACCCGACAAGATTGCAAAATGGTTGGAAGATTCATACATCAAGAAGTTTCAAAAGAATGGTAAGGTTGTTCTTGCTTTGTCCTTAAATGAATATATAGGAGGTAAGAATAACATATTTCTTTTGTATCTGCAAATACCACATTCTTTTGTTCTGATTTTTGACTTTCTACGCCTTGCAAGATTAACGAT
>JASDQU010242813.1:56308-75905 GCA_032191745.1 Picea mariana
TCTTCTCCTCTCTCCAACTTCTAATTGCAGCTTGCCTCATAAGAGAATGAGCAAGTGAGTTGTGTGTTTGAAGTGAGGTGCTAGCCTCTTATTTATATCAGACTGGCATGTGTGAAAGGTCACAACTGGCAGGGATGACCTCTCACTCTGGGTGGGTAAAGCCACCTTTAATTAATTCTGGGTCTTCCATTATAACTGCTGGGGCCGACTTCTTATTCTGTCCTTTGTAATTGTCCGATGACCAATCCACGAAAGGGAATTTGGTCCTTATACAATTACTAACATGATTAATCCTCAATGGGGATTAATCCAATAACAACAATAATAATAATGACATGATTAATCCACAATGGGGATTTAATCCAATAACAAAATAATAATAAGAATGCTCTTCGCGGTTACATTATTTCAACAATAACATGGTATATTATAGGATGAATACTTTGTTGAACCAACTAGCCCAGTAACAAGAAGCAAGGTCTATATCATCCCTTACTTGTACCCAATTGACCTAGGAAAGTATTCCCATGGAGTTTTTGGGAGGTTTACCAACAACCAGGAAGGGATATAACTATCTATTTGTGGTAGTTGACAGGGTCAAAAGAATGTGCATTCTCATGCCTTGTAAAAAGACCATCTGGACAAGAAGCAACAAACAAGTTTTTTAAACAGGTTTGGGTGCACTTTAGGATACCAAGGAGAATCATCTGAGATAGAGATACCATATTTCTCAGTACATTTTGGACTACATTGTGGGAGAAAATGGACACGAAGTTGAAGAGGTCTACAACATTCCATGCATAGAAATATGGGCAAACAAAAGTATTCAATAGGACATTGGTGCGACTTTTGAGCGGTTATAATCAAAATCATATGAATACCTGGGATGAAAATATGATCTATATACAACACTCGTATATCATAGAAGTCCACACTTCTACTAGTAAGTCACATTTTGAAAATCGCGTTGGGTATTTTCCACCTTCACCCTTAGATGTTGTATATGGAAAATAAGAAAGAGGGAGGGAGGACCTGGCAAGAGATGCATTAAAAAAACAAAAAATGTTAAGAAGATTAGGAAGATCCATTTTCAAGTGCAATAGACACTTAAGAAGTCACAGGAAAAGTACAAGGATGGACATAACTAACACATAACAAAGAGAACATTTACAGTGGGAGACAGAGCATGGTTACAACTGAATAAGGAAAGGCTACATGGTCCTGGTAAGAATATCAAGGCTTTGCAATATGGTCCTTTTGAGGCATTGGAAAATGTGGGAGATAATGCCTATAGACTCAGTCTACCCCAATATATGTGCATTAACTCAATAGTGAATGTGGAGAATATCAAACTCTATGAGCCTACCATGTTGGATCAAGAGGAAGAGAGGAAGAGAAGGTCTTACCCTCCATAGAGGACTTAGCACCAGATGCTCAGGCAGAGTTAGCAAAGGACATAATTTGTAGATGAGGTCCATAACTACAAGACATGGCAACATGAACTTTGGAAAATTGAGTTGAAAGGACGACTTTCAAGAAAAGAAAAGTGGTACTCGAGGAAGAAGGTAAAGGAAAATTTTCCTCGCCTCATTTAGTAAAGGTTTTGGGGGAAAAAATCCTCCCTAAATGAGGAGGTATGATTCATATTGGATCATTATATTATTTTTCATCTATCTCGATCCTTTCAGATAGGAAAAAATTGGAGGAATTTGCTTACAAGGCCATTTTAGTAGTAGGTCCCAGTTTGAAAAATTGGGGTCCAAAACCTTCTAGGGCCATTTTGAGGAATCAAACAACAATTTTTTGGAATAAAACTTTGCCATGATAGATTGGACCCCACGACACTATTCGACACTTCGAGACGTTTCCAATGGATCAAAAATCATGTCAATCAAAGCTCGTATGCAAAAGTTATGCCTCTAGCAAGTTGACCTACCATGTTGACCACCATGGTACGAGAGGATGCCACGTCAACCCCTGTTACTCATCCGTATCGGGATAGCCACATGAGGGATTTCAATAAGATTCTAGAAGGTTCAAAACCCTACCACAATTGATATTTAAGGAAGTCAAAAACCTATCTCTAGATGGTTATCGAGTTGTGTTAAATACCAAGCCACTATGAGGAGAAGGGGGTTTCGTTCTTTTGTATTGTATCTTGTTCCATAGCTGAGAAAAACATATGAGAGTGGTATTCTGTGAGCTTAATAGAGGAAGAGAGATTCTGTAGTAGTCATACAGGCCACTGGTCAAATACAACTCCACAGAGAGTGCCTCTTTCTTTGTACTTGCATCATTTCTATACTAGAGAAAAGAGAGTAGAGAAGCCTCACCTTCTAGCTGGGTTTTCTCTCATATTGGGTTTCCCATGTCATATCTTGTATTTATTTGTGGATGGTGTGATTGTATTTTACCGTTCTCTATTTTCCACAGTTTATCTATTTCATGCATAAGCAGAAAAATCAGTAACTAAATATTCCAGAAATCTAAAGCAAAAATAACCTTAATAATAAATATTTTAGTTATTTATTAGATCAGTTTTGTCGAACTACTCCAATAGAATATCCATGACAATTTATAAATCACTAATTATCAATCTCATCAACAGTTATCGTAATTTAATTGAACTCGAAACACTTTTGATGCAACCCCATGTAATTTCAACACAATTGTGATGCAAGAAAACTCTAATGTGACCAAAAAAACTAATAAGGACATGGACATGTCGTTAACACAACACATAATTAATGTAATATGCACTTAAAAAAATGCAAGAATGACACAAAAAGGACTCAAAAGTTCTATATTTCTACATTATTATGATGTTAGTACAATGTACACAAGATGCAAATATGACTCCCATTACGGACCATTGATGACAATGTCAACACATGCAATGATAACACAATGTAATGCATACAAGTTGGATGCAAAAGTGATAGAAAAACTGTCATCTAAAGATGTTTCTACAATAATGTATGATACAAAATCTTTGAGTCATATTTTTCATTGCCAAGACAATGCCTTTTAGGGAATGAACTAAAAAAGACACCAATTCATTACCATAAAGTTGATGGAAATCATAACATGACTTATAGTGTCATGATTTGCACTATCCCATCTCAAATTTTTCCAAAGAAACATGCTACAAGGAGACCCTAAATACAACTCTAGAGCATGGTATTGTAACATGGGCTTGCATTATCTAGCTCATATTGCGATGCAAAAGTTAGAAAAACTAATTTTCACATCACACAAAAACTATTCGTATTATTAATTATTCAAAGCCATATACATCACACTTGTATAATGATTATGAGATTCAACTACTTCTAATTCTGGAGATTGTTGTTGAGAGAATATCTCAACAACCTCCAACAAACCAAACCAACTATACTATTGTAAGAGTTAATTCTAACATCCCCTTTAACGCTTACATAATCACAAAACTAATATTACAAACAATAATCTCTGTCTATCACAAAACAAATATTGCAAACAATAATCACATAGACACATTTTACGTTGATCTTGTCTGATATGGTGTTCATCAACAACTCTACCCACTCTGCATTCTTCTGAACTATGTTCTTTCTTCTCCACAACTTTGAGCTTACCAACTGACTCATTCGAGATACACCTTCCTCTGACCATCATTAACATATTCATAAGACCTTCTTCACATGTTTTTTCTGATATCGTTCCAGTGAAGCATTCTCGATACTGGACCATCCTATGGACCATCTCCCTTATGATGAAGACATAGCGCATTGTGTTCACCACTTGTCTAGGAAAGTCGTCTTGGTACTAAATGTCTTTAGCAGTGGGTCTTGCAAAGTGACCTATCTAACACACAAGGATCTCATACTACAACCAATAGCTATTTTTCTTGGGTTTCCGAGCGCCAAGGACCACAAATCGTAACAAACTGTAGACATAATTATACTAGTGATGTGTTCAGGGGTTTCAGAGCTCCAAGAACCACCCGTGTGAATTATGTTAAATTGTTCAATAATTGGTTAAGTTCCTATAATGTTGTGTTGAAAAATTGGAGTGCAACGATTATCACTCATGGCAGATACTAGAATAATGAAGCCAGACTAGCGTTGCAAGATATGACTATTCCCACATAGCGGATGTACCATCAGTTCTTCGTTGGCGAAGATGGAATTCATCCCATTCAACAAGTGGTCCATCTGAGCATCAAAGGTTATGAAGGCGTCTCCACTACTTAGATATTGCGATCTATTGCGTAGAATTTTTGCCAGCAAAACGTTTGCTTCAAATTCATTTGATATGGGGGACAAACGTATGACACCTGGGCAACAACTTCCTCTTGCACACAACACACAGAAATCTACACAAAACAACAATCTATTCTAATCTATATACATAGATCAGCACTCACCACTCTCTCACATCTTCCTAGATCTCCCGTGAGGGAGTTACCCAGAACAACAACCCACTTTAATACCATGTAAGAAAATTGATTTTCACGCCACACAAAAACTACTCATATTATTAATTATTCAAAGCCAATATACATCATACTTATATAGTGTTTATGAAATAGCTTGTGATACCATCGTTTATGGAGGGGATTAGCAATTATTATGAAATTACATGTAAAACCACTTTATATGTTAGTGTTTAGTGGATCTCTTTTCAATGCTATGAAAGTTGTTAGTGTAGGCTACTCGTTGAGACCATACAATCCTTATTTTAAGATCTTGTGTAGATTTTATAATAAAAATGAAAGTAGTAAAAGTATCTTTGAATAGATGTTTACAAAGGATATCAATACAAAATGATAGAGGATGTAAATGATCTTGTGAAGTCTAACAAAATATTAACTGCATTTACATGGGATCAAAACTACAATAGATAAGGCCAACCGATGTCGTGCTTCATAAAAGTAACATGAGTGCGATAGTGCTCAGAGAAAAGGCACGAGTAACCATGTATATCACTTGAACAAATTTATCTTTAGAGAAGTCTCTATTCCATACATTGCAATAATCCATTCGAACTAGGTCAGACCTAGTTCTCTCACCAAGTAGGTATTCGATACACGGAAACGGATACCCATTCAATCCATCAGGTACGCCGTCCTTACTGAGTCAATAACCCTTCCAGCTTTCATCAATAAAAAATCCAAAGCTCCCAATGGCAGTTTGATTCGGCTTCGATCGTGTAAGTTTAGGGAGGCTTCTGTTGCACGATACCACTCTTGCTCTCTTCAGACAGAATCAATGGCCGGCAGATTCTGTGATGAATGAAGAAACCCACAAACTCACTGAGGATGATGATCCGTGTGATGCTGGATCTGCAGAAAATAGTGTTCATACTGGCACTGTGGACGACAAAAAGCTATAGAAAGGCTCTTGCAACCGTTCCCAAAGTTTGAAGGTAAATTTCATTCAAGTCAGCTGTATGTACGAAGGAATGTGTCCTTTATAAAAGAAATTATAATGTTAGAAAATTAAGATCAACAAAAAAAATATCCAAATCGGTATGAAATAACCAAAACCAATCTTATTGATCAATTATTTTAGTAAAAATACTAATAAATAACACAAATCTATTTTAAATCTAAATGTTTCAGCCATTATAGATTTGCATCTTGTTTTCTTTATGAAAGCACGTTTAATGAATTTGAAATTACGATAGATCTTCTATAGCCAAAAAAAAATACTTAACAGACAACGAATTAGGTTTTCTGTGCTCATAAATGATGGAGGGATATTTGATTGCAGTAGAGTCTGTTACAGTAGATATAATGGAGAAGAATATAACTGTAATCAGGGAAGCAGCTCCCTTCTATTTCAAGATTAAACTGAAGAAATCCAGATTCACAGAACTGCTGAGCGTGGGTCCTGCCAAGGAAGAGAAGAAGACTGAAAAGAAAGAAGCTACAGAGTCTCCAAAAGCAGGTCATGAGGCTCGTCCCAGCAGCGAGTATGGATCCGAATTTTATAAGGCATACTCATCTTACACTGTTAGTTTAATACCAATACCTGCACTATCTCTTCTGTTGGATGGGAAAGAACCCCAAGCTATGAAAAATTAGACAATTTGTCTTCCTTCTCTTCCTTGGCAGGACCCACGACCAGCAGCTCTGCTCCGTGTCCCAATTTCCTGTGTTTTATTGCGACACAGGGGATCTGCTTTTACCACCGCAGTCATCTTTCCGTCTTCCATGTCTACTGCAATAGACTCCACTGGAACATAGCATTCACAACATCAGTAAATCAATAGATAGCAAGAAATATATACAAATTGAGCAGAAAAAACTTTTGGGTGCATAAATACAATAATGGTAAAGGAGATTCGTTCCTCCAGACTCGGCAACAGCCTTCATGGCGTTCATCTTGCTGCTCTCGTCCCTCATTGGCAATTTAAAGACTATTTTCTTCACACCCAAATATAGGTCAATGACGCGTATTCGAATGATTAGAAAAACAAATGATAAGAATTTTTCTTTTCACGGTTGAATTGGGTTCAGTTGTCGGTGAGAGTTTTTTTCTTATCATGGTCCAAGTTCGATTTTCAAAATGATGATATCTTCTTTGCAAATGTTGATTAAGAGTGATTAAGAGTGATAATTTATAAGTTTAATAAGTAATTTTTATCTAAACTTACTTATTAAATATATATTCAACATATTTTTAGGGGATATTTGTTTAGTCAAAAATTATTGGATTCTTAGATTTAAGTGATTATTTTTGTAAAATCTGAGTGCTTTGGGAGTTTTTCAACATGCTGAATTTATTTCTATGTTCAGAAATGGATTATGAACAACAAAAAATACAGATTCTTGTCAATTTATATCACCTGATTCTGGCAAAAAAAACCATTTCTTAGAATAGCTAACCAACGCCATAGCATATATATATAATCCGAATGTCAATTTCTACAGATTTGAGTGGTTAATTATATATAATCTGAATGTCTATTTTTACATTCAAAAATACAATTTAAACAATTAAAAATTATGTTTTCATACAAATTTATATAACCAAATTCCAACTAAAAAACAAAACCTAAATCAATTAGAAAACAAAATATATATATATATATATATATATTTTGAATATAAGAATTTGAGTAAGTATACTTACTCCCACCCAGAAGAGTTAATGAAAATAACATACGGAACATGGCTGAGGCAAAATTAGCCCACCAGGCTTCAAGGGTTCAGTATGTCGCACGAAGGAAATAAAATGTACTATGAAAACGCTTTTTGGGGCAGGTTTTGGTCGGTGGAAACGCTTTTTTTGCGGGAGCTTTTAGATTTCGGAATCAGTTAATATAGAAAGTGTTTTTTAATAGATTTCAAATTGTGATGAAATGAGTTTATTTGGAATTTAGTAGAATATTAACGTATTCTCCCTCAAGGAAAACCATGCAAATATTTCGGAAGGAGAACGGAAAGAGCAGCGTAATATCTATGTCATCATCAATCACAACTAGCAACAGTAAATGACTTCCAAGCCATGAAAGATACCGAGGTTGGATTAGTCAAACCTACCAGTAATGATATGCTCCACTGATGTACTGACATTGGCGTAGTCAAACCGACCAGTACGAGGCTTGGAAAAATGCGGTTCTCTTTTCACACTTCGTAGGGTTAATGTAATGTGAGGTATTTAATCCTTCACGGAGAATTCACTACGCGGAATGCCCCACGCCACATCAAAGAAGGCAGAATACCAACATTGCCGAAATTTCCGCAGAGCCAAAGTGACAATGCTTCTACAATCATCAGAAATCCGTGGACTTTTTTTTTGGCGGTAATGCCCCACGCCACATCAAGAAGACAGAATACCAACCTTGCCGAAATTTCCGCAGAGCCAAAGTGACAATGGTTCTACAATCATCAGAAATCCGTGGACTTTTTTTTTTGGCGGTAATGGCGACACAGTACACTGTTCACATGAATTCAGTGTACTGGCAACCATGTGCATAGAAAGTGTTATTAGTGTGCTCAAGGCCCAGTGGCCCACATATTATGTATGGCTAGAAAATTATGCATCATGGATTTTATCATCATTTTTATGAAGGTAGTTTAAGTGTTCTATGTTTTGGGATATTTTCTGTTTACTTTGATTACTTTTGCTAGTAATTTGGCGAGAACTTGTTGGATCTGTAGTTTTGAGTGATCTAGATTGCATAATTGGAGTGTCTTATGGATTTTTGATGCAAAGGCATTGAACCAAGTTTGAGAGATCAATAAAGATTACAAATTATTTATCAATAAAGTTGGTTTCCTAATTTCATTTATTTTTTGGATTGATAGAGGGTTACAAATTATTTATCAAGAGAGTTGGTTCCCTAATTTCATTTATTTTCCTGTTTTTAATTTAAATCCTAAGTTTCTCTAGAAGACATCTTCGGTTGGGTTTGTTTGCTAGGTGTCGGGTTGTTACAAGATTTTAGGAGCATAATTCTAGACTTAGGATTTCGTTGAAAATAGCTCGGGATTGTTTTGTTTTGTGAGCTACTCGAGAGCTATAGTCTATGTTGTATAATGAATAGGGGTTGGTCTGTGTAAGTTTGGGTGTGCGTGAAAGTGTGTGTGTAACGAGCAAAGGTCGAACAGACTAGAAGGAATGAGCCTTCATGCTGTAACTTATTCCTTCAAATGATTTAAATGAAATTTCATTGTTGTACAATTGTGTTCTCGTATATTCATGTTTAACCCTACGTGATTGATCGATTGGGATAGAACGACTGGGTGTTTGTTTGTAGGGGATCGTGTGTAGGTTTCCATTACAAATTTGAATTAGATCGAGGACAATCAGATCGATGGAGGTTTTATGGGACTATAGTCCCGAGTTTCGGGGCTTAGCACTCTTGCGTCGATCTTTTAACGCAAATTTTTGGTGACGACATGGTTTGGCCTAGAGACAGGAATCGATCAAGTGCGTTGAGTTTTAGCGCCAAAGAGGAAAAGGGCCTGAAAATAACTGTTCACTGGTGTGTGCAACAAAGAGTATAAGAACTTCGTTAGGATGTGAGATCTGAGGCTGATTTAAAAGTTTAGGTGCAATAAAGTTATTGTTGTACAAAGTTTTTTCTTGAAGGCTCTGTTTGTGGGTTTTTCAGACCTAGTAGGTCGCTATCATTTGGTATGAGAGCAACATTGTATCTGAAGGAGTCATGCCACCTAGACGAAGAGGTCGAGACAAGAACGTGGTAACTGACAAGTTATGCTACGAGCTGAGGCACATCCAGGCGAGGATGGAGGCCATGGAAATAGCCTAGAGGAGGGAGCTTGGCACAAGAGACATCAACGAAAGTGAAGATATAAGCTCCGAAGAGGAAGCATAAGGGGAAATAAGAGGTGAGACAGTTGAGGAATAGTTAGTAAGATTGGTCACAAATGTTGGATCCAGACCAAAAATGGAAGTCCCCATGTATGAAGGTAATCTCAATGTTGATTAATTACTTAACTAGATAAATGCTATGGATACGTATTTTTATTATGAATATGTGGAAGAAGAGAAGAAGGTGAGGCATGCAATGACAAGATTGAAGGGACATGCACCCTTATGGTGGGATGAACCGCAAACAAAAAGAAGAAGGAAAGGAAAAGCTAAGATAAGAAATTGGGACATAATGGTGGCCTAATTTAAGGGTAAGTTTATACTTAAGGATTACCAATTGAATTTGTTTAGACAATTGAAAAACCTTAGACATAAAACTATGATAGTAAAATAATACACAGATGAATTCTATAGGTTGAACATTAGAACTGGTCACATTGAGGAAGATGTTGAAAAGTTTGCTAGATACCTAAATGGTTTGAGATATGAAATTCAAAATGAAATCAGCCTTTTGTCCCTGAGAACGGTTGAAGATGTATACCAAGCAACTTTGAAGGTAGAAGAAAAGTTGGCTAGAAAGAAGAGCCAGAAACATAGAGGAAGGAGTCCAACAAGAGGCAAAGAACAATCCAACAAAGGAATATTTCAACCTTCAAAAGAAGAAGAGGGAAGTTCAAGCAACCTGTCATCAAAAGGAGGATAATCAAGAGGCATAAGTTTTTTCTCAAGAGGTCGAGGTAGAGGTAGAGAAATCATATGTTATACATGTGGTAAGACTGACCATATGTCATGGGATTATCTAGAAAATAAATCAGCAAATCAGAGAAGTGCTCATGTTACATAAGCCAATGAAGAGAATGTGAATGTAGTTGCAAAAGAAGAAATTCCAAAGATAGGGGAATCATTGTTGCTGAATAGAGTTTTGATTAAGGAAAAAAAAGAGGCTCGTGAACCAACTCAAAGGAAAAGTCTATTCAAGACTATGTGTAGGTTAGGAGGTAAGTGTTGCAAAATTATCATTGATAGTGGTAGTATGGACAATTTGGTTTTCCAAAGAGATGGTAGAGAAGCTGAGATTGAAAAGGATGGTACATGCAACTCCCTACAAAGTGTCCTAGTTGTAGAAAGGACATCATCTTTTGGTGAATGAATAATGTAGAGTGGAATTTCATATTGGTAGCTACAAGGATGAGGTGTTATGTGATATAATGCCTATAGATGGCTGCCATATTTTTTTAGGAAGGCCATGGAAGTATTATAGAAAATCCATTCATGATGGTAGGAGGAACACTTATTCTCTTGAAAAGGATGGGAACAAGCATGTGTTGTTTCCTTTGAAGAATGAGACAACCAAAGATGAAGTTGGTCCAAGTGTGTTGCTGATGAGTGGAAAGGAACTGTTGCAGGAAGTCAAGAAAGAAGAGAAGGTACAATTTTGTTTGATTGGTAAGCCAAGCGTAGTACTTACCAACGCCAATTTAGATTATTTACCTGCTGAAATTCAAGCATTGTTAGATGAATTTGTTGATATCATTGTTGATGAGTTGCCAAATTCCTTTCCACCCATGAGGAGTATTACCCATCACACAGACTTGATTCCAAGGGAAAGTATACCAAACAAAGTTACTTACAGGATTACACCCAAGGAGAATGAAGAAATAAAAAATCAGGTATAGGAGCTATTGGACAAAAGATTGGTCAGAGAAATCCCAAGCCCATGTGCATTACTAGTTGTTTTGAGTCGAAAGAAAGATGGAAGTTAGAGGATGTGTACAAACTCTAGAGCAATTAACAAGATTACAATCAGGTATAGATTTCTTTTACCTCGTATGGATGATTTGATGGAATGTCTAAGTGGTGCAAGATATTTTTCAAAGATAGACTTAAAGAGTGGATATCATCAAATTAGGATGAGAGAGGGGGATGAATGGAAGACAACCTTCAATACAAATGATGGTTTGTATGAATGGCTTGTCATGCCTTTTGGCTTGAAAAATGCACCCAGTACATTCATGAGACTCATCAATTAAGTGCTCAAGGATTTTATTGGAAAATTTGTAATTGTGTATATATATCTCATTCTTATCTATAGTAGGACAAAGGAAGAACATTTGATATTTCTGAATTTGGTGTTGAGGAAATTGCAATAAGAAAAGATTTTGATAAATCTGAAGAAATGTTCCTTCATGAAGAAAGAGTTGGCCTTTTTAGGTTTTCTAATCTATGAGGTAAGAATTTTTCATGGGTTAGAAAGTTTCTACAGAAAATTCATTATAAATTTCAGTGGAATACATGCTCCAATAGTTGAAACTATAAAGAAGGAACAAGAGCCATTTAAGTGGACAACAAAGGATGAAAAGGGGTTCAAGTTATTGAAAAAGAAGATCATAGAACAACCTATATTAGTTCTTCTAGACTTTCATAAACTTTTCCAAGTTAAGTGTGATGCAAGTGGAATGGCTATTGGTATTGTTTTGAGTGGGGATGATAAACATATTGCTTATTTCAGTGAGAAGTTGAATAATGCGAAACATAAATATTCAACTTCTCAAAACGAATTTTATGTAGTGATCAAAGCTTTGAAGAAATGGAGGCATTATTTGGTGCCAACAAAATTTCTTTTGTATACTAACAATCATGCTTTGCCGTTCATTACTAAGCAGGAGAAGATGAACTAGAGGCATGGAAAATGGGTAAAGTTCATGCAAAACTTTACTTTTTTTCTTAAACATATCAGTGGAAGTGCTAATAAAGTTGCAGATGCTTTGACCATAAAGTGTTTGGTTTTGCATAAATTCCAAGTAAGCACTTTGGGATTTGAACATCTCAAGGAGATGTACCAAGGAGATCCAGAATTCAAGGAAGCCTATGAAGCATGTGAGAGCCCAATAACCAGAGATCAAAGTGCTTGGATGGATTATATGATCCAAGAGGGATTGTTGTTCAAAGGAAGTCAATTGTGCATTCCAAAGTGCTCGATGAGGGATAACTTACTGAAAGAGAAGCACAATGGAGGGTTGGTTGGTCACTTAGGAAAAGATAAGACTTATTCTCAGTTAAGTTCTTCTTAATTTTGGCTAGGTATGAGATCTTATGTTAAGCAGTTTGTGGAAAGATGTAGAATTTGTCTGTATGCTAAAGGGAAGCAACAAAACACATGTTTATATCAACCATTGCCTATACCAAGCAGGCCATGGGATGCCATAAACATGGACTTTGTTTTGGGTTTACCAAGAACTCAAAGAGGAAATGATTCAATATTCGTTGTTCTGAATAGATTCTCCAAGATGGAACATTTTATACCTTGTTACAAAAATAGTGATGCAACCCATATTGCAAATTTACTAGTAATAAGTAAATTTATTGGACATTTCTAGAGGACATTGTGGAAGAAGCTTGGGACTAAACTTTCCTTCAGTTTAGCTTATCACCCACAAATTGATGGGTAGACTGAAGTAGTGAATAGAAGCTTGGGAAACTTACTAAGGAGTTTAGTAAGTGAACATAGAAGCCAATGCGATCAAATTCTTTCACACACTAAGTTTGCTTATAACAATTCGCCCAAAAGAAGAAGAGAGAAAAGTCCTTTTCAAATTGTGTATGGTATGCACCCAAGAGGTATTTATGAACTTCAAAATATGGGAAAAACATAAATGAGAAGTGTTCATGCAGAGGACTTTGCTACAACCATGAGAATGTTGCATGAGTAGGTTAAAGGGAAACTACAAGACAACATCCAGAGGTATAAGACGAGAGCGGATCTAAATAGAAGGGAAGTTAATTTGGCACATATGAGGAGAGAGAGATTCCCAAGGAATGAATATAAAAAACTAAAGTTGAAGAAGACATGACCCTACAAAATTCTGAGAATGTTTTCAGCAAATATGTATGAGATCGAGTTGCTACCCGATGTTGGGATTTCGCCAATATTTATTGTTGCAGACCTATATCTTTACATAGGACCTAAAACAAAGGATGAGGATTCTCAAGAGAAATTGAAATGGATGAAGCAATTGCCTACAGTAAAACAGTTGGAGATGGATAGGATTCTTGATCAGAAAATTGTCAAGAGGACAAGGAAACATGACTACTACTCATCATTGATCATAGTGTCTAATTCAAGAAAAGTGTGTTGCATGTACCTCAACATCCACATGTAGGAAATTTTATTTTTCCACCTGTCAAATATGATGAGCATGCACATGAAAACTCTTCTTCAGATGAGAGTTCAATTTCATAGAATTCAGATGATTCAGATACTGATTCAGTATAGTCAAATGCAGAGTCAGTGCACGCAGATGTAGTTGTAGAGCCAGAGCTAGAGTCTAGGCCCAAGTGGGCCAAGACTATGCTTCAAGATGATGGATATATTGTTGGGAATCCAACTGATACCAGGAGGACTCAATCTGATTTCTATGAGGCTCCTCTTGCACTCACTGCCATTGAATTGATGCCACATAGGCATATTTTCTTGGGTTAGTCTTCAGATCCACAGTACTATGGAGAGGCTGCCAGGAATCCCTTTTGGTAATCCACCATGCAGGAGGAGTACAAATCCCTCCTCAAGAACCAAACTTGGGATATGGTTCCCATTCATGCAGGAAGGAAACTTATCAGGTGCAGATGGATCTATAGGACCAAGAGCGCAGTGGATGGACAAGTTAGCAGATATAAAGCTAGGCTAGTTGCCAAAAGCTTTCAGTAGGTGCACGATATTGACTATGATGAGACCTTCGATCCAGTAGTGAACATAGATTCCATAAATTTGGAACTTTCCATTGTGGAAGCCAAAGGATAGGAAGTCCATCATATTGACGTGAAAAATGCATTTCTTCATGGAGATCTCTCTGAGGAGATCTATGTGGAACAACCCCTAGGATTCGGGTAGGATTAATCTTTGGTCTGTCAACTGAAAAAGTCTCTTTATGGCCTCAATCAGACCACGAGGGAATGGTATTCCAATATGGACTCCTACCTGTTGTCACAAAAATTTGTATGTTGTAAGTCAGAACAAAATGTTTACATGCTCAAGACGGTTGATTCACTTCTACTCCTAGTTCTGTATGTTGATTATTTGTTGATCACCAATTGTTAAAATTCAACGATTACTGCAATCAAGAGGATTCTACATGACATGTTCTTGATGATGGACATGGTTCCTCTACATTTCTTCCTTATACTCGAGATCAGTCATGATGCATCAAGATTCAAACTGTCTCAGGACAACTATGCATGAGATCTCCTCGAGATATTTCACATGACATACTGTTAGTCTACCCCGAATCCCTTCCTATCAGGAGTTAGTATTGAGGATGGAGGGGACACTCCACTAGTGAAAAAAAAACTATACAAACAACTAGTGGGGAGTTTGTTGTATCTCATACACTCCAAACCATACCTCTCCTATGCAGTTGGAGCAGTATCTAGTTTCATCCAAGAGTCACATGAGCTACATTGCAAGGATGAAAATCGTATCCTTTGATATGTACATGGAACCATCACCTTTTTGTTTATTTATGCAGCAGACTCTACATTGGACCTCATCGATTTCATTGATTTTGACTGAGCTGGCAATAACATTGATCGCAAGTCCACATCTGGTTACTCACTCAGTCTTGGTTTTGGGCCTATTTGTTGGTCGAGCAAGAATCAGGTTGTTATTTCTCTATATTCAGCTGAGGTAGAGTAAACAGGGGTAGTTAACATAACCATTCAGGTTATGTGGCTACAACATTTTCTCACTGAGTTGAGAATTCAATTTCATTGGCCGGTCCTCTGGTGTGACAATCAGAGGACTCTGAAGTTCTGTAGAGATCCAGTTAAGAGGTATTGGACGAAGCACATCGAGATCCACATGCACTACATCTGGGACTTAGTACATGAGGGTATCATGGACCTGCAATTATGTCCTTCATCACAACAGACTATAGACATATTCACTAAGACTTTCACTGAGCAGAAGTTCCATTCTCTGCATAGTCTTCTTGGAGTGAAGGACACAGTTTCCTAGCAACTGTCATTTCTTTTGCTTTTACATACATTTTACTTTGAAGGGGGGTTTTCCCATTAGGTTTTCCTTCTTTCCTCATTTATTTCAGTGTATCTTTTATATTTAGGTACCTAACATGGCCTCATTATCGAAACCCATTCTTTAGTTTCACCATAGTGATGTTCAAGGGAGGTGTTGGAGATACTTCACACACATCTAGGAATTCTTTTTCCTAGGGTTTTCCCTATGTTTAATAGTCATTATTAAATCTCCTATAGTCTAGGGACAATATTCCTCTAGGAGAATATTCTCTTTAGTTCACACTTCAGTTTGATTAGTTGAGTGGAATCTAGATGCCACATTGGGATCATCACCAGATAATGTGCATTATCCTTGGATTTATCACCAAACTAGCACATTACTCATGATTCCCTAATCTCCTCCTCACTTCACTTTGTTTTAGTCAGTTAACTGAAGATTGACAAACTAGTTAACTCAGACTAGGTGGCAGTTAACTCTCGTAACTGCCTGAGAGACTAGACTAGGTGGCAGTTAACTCTCGTAACTGTTAGTGTGTGTCAAGATCATTCTATACCACCACTATGCTGAATTGGTTCTCCTCTAGTGCACATTAGTTGAGTTATACAGATTATATCATGTGTAAATTATAATTCATTTTTTTGGTTAATGAGAATTCTTCCATTCTTTCTCTCATGTTTCTTTTTTCTCATATTTTCTCTACAAAATTTGTATGTCATTTGCTAGCTAGATATTTTTTGTGCAGGTTCAACACATTTACAAGGGTTCTATGGTGGAGGGATATATGGTATACTAGAACATGGTGTATATTACTAAATCTTCCAGGGTTAGCATTTATTAAGATCGATTTAGATCGACACACTGATGATTCAATCTCCATTAACAAATTCGAAGGGGAGTACCTGATGGGGAAAGGTAGATCGATGAAGGTGAAAGGTAATTATTAGATGGTGTAGATTAATTATAATACATTTGGCTATTATTTTTTGATGTATATATTGTACTTAATTATTTCAGTTTTAATCTTCAATATACATCAATTATAAAGGTACACCATGTTAAATAATTATATATTCCTAAAATACTGTAATTTTATTCTCATGCAGTTGGGCGAGAGTGGAATGCACTACATTTATACATCGTAAACAATATTGATTGGATAAAGGTATGGATTGAACGATGTAAACAATCTGTTCAAGCATTATCATGGGAAGGTGTGGCTTCATTGGTTAAAGAAACAAATCACAATGGAGATACCAATCTTACACAAAGGTAAATCAATTTAGCATATGGTTTAAAAGATAAACATGAAAGCATATTAGTAAGCCATACTATTTAATTATTTTCAATTATATTGATGTACAAGTTGATTTTTTTTTCTTTGCATACTTTCCAAACATAAAATATTTACTTAATTATCAATTGATGATGTCATTTTTGCGTGTTTGGAATATTGCAGGTAAAACAACATAAGGCTATGTGTTGAAATGGTCGTAAATTTCGCATACAAAAGTTGGATGAAACGAAGAAAACATCTGATTCTAGGATAACTGTAGTCTTTGAGGTGATGAATTTTTCCTCTAGAAGTGACAAACATCCAGAATTGTCAGAAAATCGATACGATGGGTATTTAAAAGATATTATTGAGTGTGACTTTAAATCCTTAAATTAGTTTTATTTGTTTTCAAATGGTATAGGCTACGATTGAATCAATGTGATCCTGATAGAAATGTTATTAAACATGCTAATGGATTTACCATGGTCAATACAAGGTCTCTTGAGCCAAGAACAAAACCCTATGTTCTTCGAAGTCAATGTGAACAAGTATTTTACTGAGAGGTTCCAGGTAGAGGGGGTTGGTCATTTGTTATTAGACATGATCCAAGAGGAAGGTCGGTAAAGTAAAATGTAGAGGAAGATCAAGAGGGTATTGAAGAAGAAGATGATGTAGAGGAACAACATGAGTTAGATGATCATGTTCCAGAGTAAGCTGTTGAAGAATTAGTTGAACAAGATTATGTAAGAGACAATGTTCATGAAGATGATATCGATGATGACTTTATAGAAACTGACAACAATGATGACGATGATGATATGTCCAATACTTACAATGTTGAATCTGGATCGGATCATACAAGTGTGGACTTTGATGGAGAAGATTATCAATTACATTGAACTGTATAAGGTATGCCTTAATATATATATATATATATATATATATATTGATATAATTATTGACTTGTAATGGTATATTATATAAATTATTGTTCACGTTTAATTATGTCATTTTCTAGTATGTTGGTATATGTTGTAGGAGGCATTTCTTAATTATGAAAAAAAACAAATTCATTTTTTGTCTAGTACATAGATTTTGTCGGGTTAAAATAAGGTGTGCCTTCTCATGTATTTGAAATTGACGCATATAAATGACATGTGAATGGGGCCAATGTTGAATTTTTTTCAGTTTGTAATTTTATGGACTAAAATGTTACATGGTTAGACTAGATGCATGTATTGATGGTATGGGAGGGTTTCTGGACTCAAACATGACTCGCACAAACAATTTGACAATCAAACAAAAAGATTATTACATAATTAAAGTGAATGGAGTGAAGGCCAACTTTTTGGGTGGCATTGCCTCCTCATATACTTGAAACCGACACATATAAATGACATGTGAATGGGGACAACATTGAAATGTTTTCAATTTGTTCTTGTATGGACTAAAATTTGACATGGTTAGACTAGACACATGAATTGACGGTATGGGAGGGTTTCTGGACTCAAACATGACTCGCACAAACTATTTTGGCAATCAAAAAACAAGCCTATATAATAATTAATGTGAATGGGTCCAATGTTGAATTTGTTTTCAATTTGTTCTTGTATGGACTGAAATTTCATCACATATTAGGACAACACACATGCATTGACGATATAGGAGGGTTTCTGGACTTAGACATGACTCGAATAAAGAATTTGATAATCAAATATTCTTTGGTTATTCTATAAAAACCCAACAATAAGGAACTCCTTCTCATGTACTTGACCCTGCTTATAATTGACATGTGAATGGGGCCAACGTTGAAATTTTTTCATTTGGGCTTGTATGGATTGATATTTGACATGGTTAGACTAGACACATGCAATGAAAGTATGGGATGGTTTCCATACTCAAACATGACTCGCACAAAAAATTTCACAATCAAAAAACAAGCCTATAGAATAATTAATGTGAAGGGCGACAAGGCCAATTTTTTGGGTGGCATCGCCTGCTCATGTACTTGAAATCGACACATATGAATGACATGTGAATGGGGCCAATGCTGAAATTTTTTCAATTTGTGTTTGTATTCACTAAAATTTAACATTGTTAGACTAGACACATGCATTGATGGTATGGGAGGGTTTCCGGACTCAAACATGACCCGGACAAGCAATTAAACAATCAAACAACAAGCCTATAGAACAATTAATGTGAATGGGGCCAATGTTGATTTTGTTTTCAATTTGTGCTTGTATGGACTCAAATTTCATGACATGTTAGGAAAACACACATGAATTGACGGTATGGAATGGTTTCTGGACTTGGACATGACTCGAACATCAATCGAACAAAGAATTCAATAATAAAATATTCTTTGGTTATTCTATCAAAACCAAAAAATAAGGCGCACTTGCTCATGTACTTGACCCTACTTATAAGTGACATGTGAATGGGGCCAACATTGAAATTTTTTCAATTTGGGCTTGTATGGACTGATATTTGACATGGTTAGACTAGACACATGCAATGACAGTATGGGAGGGTTTAAAAACTCAAACATGGCTCACACAAACAATTTTCAATCAAACAACAAGCCTATAGAATAATTAATGTGAAGGGAAACAAGACCAATTTTTTGGGTGGAATCGCCTACTCATGTACTTGAAACCGACGCATATAATTGACATGTGAATGGGGCCAACATTGAAACTTTTTCAATTTGTGCTTGTATGTGTTAGCACAATGTTGTAAAAGGGGTGTTTTTCCCTCAGGTAAGGACACCATGGTAAAGTTGTGCGCAAAAGGGGGATAAAAAACCCACTTTTTACTTTTTATCCAAATTTTTGGGCCCAGGCGTATTGTGCTGAGAGGCACATAGATCTGGGTGGCCAAGATCTACACGCTTAGATCTACGACACACAATCCCAGTCGGACCCCCCCAAGCATTATGCCTTTAATGAGGGGGGGGGGGGG
>JASDQU010242813.1:79396-100181 GCA_032191745.1 Picea mariana
AACATGTCAATAACATATCACCAATCAATAAATATCATGGTAAATAAACAACTCAAATAGCACACTCCCTGACTCAATCCGGAGTCCAAGGGTTCCGTCGATGCCTCTGCATCCTCCAGGTCAAAAACCCTGCACACTCAATAAAACTGAGTCAATAGCACCTGTTTTATGTCAAAGAAGAAAAACATCATGTCATCTATCATAACGCATCATCATCAAGGATAAATGTTTTATCATCATAAAAATCCAGATCACTTGCGAGCAAGTGTCCTCAACGAATAAGTTTTCTAAGTGTGCCAGAGTGGGATGTTACAATCAGGTTGTTATTTCTCTATATTAAGCGGAGGCAGAGTAAACAGGGGTAGTTAACATAACCATCTAGATTATGTGGCTACAAAACTTTCTCACTGAGTTGAGAATTCAGTTTCACTGGCCAGTCATCCGGTGTGACAATCAAAGGACTCTGAAGTTCTGTAGAGATCCAGTTAAGAGGTATTGGACGAAGCACATCGAGATCCACATGCACTACATCTGGGACTTGGTACACGAGGGTATCATCGAACTGCAATTATGTCCTTCATCACAACAGACTACAAACATATTGACCAAGACCTTCACTAAGCAGAAGTTCCATTCTCTGCATAGTCTTTTTGGAGTGAAGGACATAGTTTCCTAGCAACTGTCATTTCTTTTGTTTTTACATACATTGTACTTTGAAGGGGGGTTTTCCCATTAGGTTTTCCTTCTTTCCTCGTTTATTTTAGTGTATCTTTTATATTTGGGTACCTAACATGGCCTCATTGTCATGACCTATTCTTTGTTTTCACCATAGTGATGTTCAAGGGAGGTGTTGGAGGTACTTCACACACATCTAGGAAATCTTTTTCCTAAGGTTTTCCCTATGTTTACTATTCATTATTCAATCTCCTATTGTCTAGGGAGAATATTCATCTAGGAAAATATTCTTTTTAGTTCACACTTCAATTTGATTAGTTGAGTGGAGTCTAGATGCCACATTGGGATCATCACCAGATAATGTGCATTATCCTTGGTATTATCACCAGACTAGCACATTACTCATGATTCCATGATCTCCTCCTCACTTCACTTTGTTTCAGTCAGTTAACTGAAGACCGTCAGACTAGTTAACTCAGAATAGGTGGCAGTTAACTCCCGTAACTGCCTGAGAGACTAGACTAGGTGGTAGATAACTCCCATAACTGCCTGAGAGACTAGACTAGGTGGTAGTTAACTCCCGTAACTGTTGGTGTGTGTCCAGATCACTCTATACCACCACTATGATGAATTGGTTCTCCTCTAGTGCACATTAGTTGAGTTATACATATTATATCATGTGTAAATTATAATTCATTTTTTTGGTTAATGAGAATTCTTCCATTCTTTCTCTCATGTTTCTCTTTTCTCATATTTTCTCTACAAACTGTGTATGTCATTTGCTAGCTAGATCTTTTCTATGCAGGTTCAACACATTTATAAGGGTTGTATGGTGGAGGGATATATGGTATACTAGAACATGGTGTATATTACTAAATCTTCCAGGGTTAGCATTTATTAAGATCGATTTAGATTGGCACACTGATGATCCAAACTCCATTAACAAATTTGAAAGGGAGTACCTGATGGGGAAAGGTAGATCGATGAAGGTGAAAGGTAATTATTAAATGGTGTAGATTAATTATAATACATTTGGATGTTGTTTTTTGATGTATAGATCGTACTTAATTATTTTAGTTTTAATCTTCAATATACATCAATTATAAAGGTATACCATGTTAAGTAATTATATATTCCTAAAATATTATAATTTTATTCTCATGCAGTTGGGTGAGAGTGGGATGCACTACATTTATACGTCGTAAACAATATTGATTGGATAAAGGTATGGATTGAACGATGTAAACAATATGTTCAAGGATTATCATGGGAAGGTGTAGCTTCATTGGTTAAAGCATCAAATCACAATGGAGATACCAATCTTACACAAAGGTAAATCAATTTAGCATATGGTTTAAAAGATAAACATGAAAGCATATTAGTAAGCCATACTATTTAATTATTTTCAATTATATTGATGTACAAGTTGATTTTTTTTTCTTTGCATACTTTCCAAACATAAAATATTTACTTAATTATCAATTGATGATGTCATTTTTACGTGTTTGGAATATTGCAGGTAAAACACCATAAGGCTATGTGTTGAAATGGTCATAGATTTCACATAAAAAAGTTGGACGAAACGAAGAAAACATCTGATTTTAGGATAACTGTAGTCTTTGAGGTGATGAATTTTTCCTCTAGAAGTGACAAACATCCAAAATTGTCAGAAAATTGATACGATGGGTATTTAAAAGATATTATTGAGTGTGAATTTAAATCCTTAAATTAGTTTTATTCATTTTCAAATGGCATAGGCTACGATTGAATCAATATGATCCTGATAGAAATGTTATTGAACATGCTAATGGATTTACCATGGTCAGTACAAGGTCTCTTGAGCCAAGAACAAAGCCCTATGTTCTTCCAAGTCAATGTGAACAAGTATTTTACTAAGAGGTTCTAGGTAGAGGGGGTTGGTCATTTGTTATTAGACATGATCCAAGAGGAAAGCCGGTAAAGTATAATGTAGAGGAAGATCAAGAGGGTACTGAAGAAGAAGATGATGTAGAGGAACAACATGAGTTAGATGATCATGTTCCAGAGGAATATGTTGAATAATTAGTTGAACCGGATTATGTAAGAGACAATGTTCATGAAGATGATATCGATGATGAATTTATAGAAACTAACAACGATGATGATGATGACGATATGTCCAATACTTACAATGTTGAATCTGGATCGGATCATACAAATGTGGACTTTGATGGAGAAGATGATCAATTACATTGAACTGTATAAGGTATGCCTTAATATATATATATATATATATAATGGTATATTATATGAATTATTGTTCACGTTTAATTATGTCATTTTCTAGTATGTTGGTATATGTTGTAGGAGGCATTTCTTAATTATGAAAAAAAAAATCATTTTTTTCCTAGTACATAGATTTTGTCAGGTTTTGGGGAATTGAGAATGACATGAGGGGGGTTGGGGGGGGCATATGAGCTTCCACCTTCATGTGGTTGGCCCCGTTCAGTAGAGAATATTAAATAATTCTAGAAAATAAGAGAAGCTTTACAAGGTTAATGAACAACTATGCTTATTTCACCTAGTTCTTTATTATATAATATTTAATAACTAAAAAATAAGGTGTGCCTTCTCATGTAATTGAAATCGGCGCATATAAATGACATGTGAATGGGGCCAATGTTGAAATTTTTTCAGTTTGTAATTTTATGGACTGAAATGTTATATGGTTAGACTAGATGCATGCATTGATGGTATGGGAGGGTTTCCGGACACAAACATGACTCGCATAAACAATTCAACAATCAAACAATAAGATTATTACATAATTAAAGTGAATGGAGACAAGGAAATTTTTTTGGGTGGCATCACCTCCTCATATACTTGAAACCGACACATATAAATGACATGTGAATGGGGTCAACATTGAAATGTTTTCAATTTGTTCTTGTATGGGCTAAAATTTGACATGGTTAGACTAGACACATGAATTGACAGTATGGGAGGGTTTCCGGACTTAAGCATGACTCACACAAACTATTTTGACAATCAAACAACAAGCCTATAGAATAATTAATGTGAATGGGTCCAATGTTGAATTTGTTTTCAATTTGTTCTTGTATGGACTGAAATTTCATCACATATTAGGACAACACACATGCATTGACGATATAGGAGGGTTTCTGGACTTAGACATGACTCGAACAAAGAATTCGATAATCAAATATTCTTTGGTTATTCTATCAAAACCCAACAATAAGGCACTCCTTCTCATGTACTTGACCCTGCTTATAAGTGACATGTGAATGGGGCCAACATTGAAATTTTTTCATTTGGGCTTGTATGAACTAATATTTGACATGGTTAGACTAGACACATGCAATGAAATTATGGGATGGTTTCCATACTCAAACATGACTTGCACAAAAAATCTCACAATCAAACAACAAGCCTATAGAATAATTAATGTGAAGGGCATCAAGGCCAATTTTTTGGGTGGCATCGCCATGTGAATGGGGCCAATGTTGAAATTTTTTCAATTTGTGTTTGTATTCACTAAAATTTAACATTGTTAGACTAGATGCATGCATTGATTGTATGGGAGGGTTTCTGGACTCAAACATGACTCGTACAAACAATTAAACAATCAAACAACAAGCTTATAGAACAATTAATGTGAATGGGGCCAATGTTGATTTTTTTTTCAATTTGTGCTTGTATGGACTAAAATTTCATGACATATTAGGAAAACACACATGAATTGATGGTATGGAAGGGTTTCTGGACTCGAACATGAATCGAACATGAATCGAACAAAGAATTCAATAATCAAATATTCTTTGGTTATTCTATCAAAACCAAAAAATAAGGTGCGCCTGCTCATGTACTTGACCCTACTTATAAGTGACATGTGAATGGGGCCAACATTGAAATTTTTTCAATTTAGGCTTGTATGAACTGATATTTGACATGGTTAGACTAGACGCATGCAATGATAGTATGGGAGGGTTTACAAACTCAAACATGACTCACACAAACAATTTCCCAATCAAACAATAAGCCTATAGAATAATTAATGTGAAGGGAAACAAGACTAATTTTTTGGGTGGAATTGCCTACTCATGTAGTTGAAACCGATGCATATAATTGACATGTGAATGGGGCCAACGTTGATTTTTTTTTCATTTGTGCTTATATGTGTTAGCACAATGTTGTAAAAGGGGTGCTTTTCCCTTAGGTAAGGACACCATGGTAAATTTGTGCGCAAAAGGGGGATAAAAAACCCACTTTTAACCTTTTATCCTAATTTTTGGGCCCGCACATGTTGTGCTAAGAGGCACGTAGATCTAGGCGGCCAAGCTCTATGTGCTCATATCTGCAGGGAACAATCCTAGTCAACCCCCCCCAAGAATTCTTCCTTTAACGAGGGGGAGGGGGTCCAAGCAAGTTGTTTTCTAGCATCGGCTCCACACTAACGTAGAACCTCCTCATGATGCTCCAACCCTCTCGCTCAATACCTCTTACCACCTACCCCCCCCCTCCAAACAATCCACTTACCACCTATGCTTACCACCTTCCTCCCCTGTCAACACCTATCCCCCACTCAGTCTCTCTCCTCATTTGTCACATCTTCCGCTCTCTCCACCTCTTGCTCCCTCACACCTGTCCTCCACTCATCGTCCTCCCAACCTATCACCATCCCACCTTTGCATTCCATCATCTCACTGCCCAACATATGTCCCATTCGTAGTCCCTATCATTTCCACCTATCTTGGTTGTCCCCACATGTTTCAGCCACCAGATCTCCCCTTTTTCCTCCATGTCACCTTCCCATGCCGCATCACCTCTGCACCTTTACACCTCACCTCCCACGTTCTGTCGCCCATGATTTCCCAGTCACCATTCTTCCATTATGTCTTTCTGCATGACCGCCCATCGACTGGTCGAGTCCTCGTTAGCTTCACCTTCGCCCACCTTCTTGTCTTCCCCGTAAGCATCCAACAAAGCACATACGACGAAGGAGAGTCCACCATGTCTTCCAAGTGCAGGCGTTGACCCTGCCCACTTAGATCTTGATGAAAAAGTTAATGAAAACCAGAAAGATGGTTGAGACATCGTCTCCTTCCATTAATAGAAGGCCGAAAAGGGATGAGTTGTAGAAGCAAGTTGTCAATCCAGTCTGACAGAGATCGTATCCAACAGAATACTACATGGACAGTCTGATCAATGTCTGCATGCGTATCCTGGCAGAGAATTTCATCAATGCAAATCCTTGAACGCGTGACATGATCACGTCTCAGGCATTTGGAGCCATCTCTGAGTATATGTAGACATTTTTTCCATTTTGTTTACGGTCATTGGTAGATCTAAGCTCCCGATTGTAAAGTTTTAATGAAGCCTCTGGTTCTCTGGTTATGTGTTTCCATTTGAGACTTCTTGTTTAATGGTAGTCAACTTTCTTCTCATCTCTATTTCTTCTGATACTGAAGCCTCGGGCATGGAGGATCCAATTGAGTTGTTGTAACTGTATTGTGATGTATGTTTGATTGCAGTATTGTTATGGCGTTTTTAGCTTCTTGAAGTTTTGGATCCAAGAGGATCTTGTATTCAAATCTTTTCCTCCTTAGGTTGTTGGAAGACAGGATGTCCATAGTAAAACATTACATTTTCTCCTCAATTTCTTCCTCCTGCTCACCCTTACTTCAACCTACTATCTGAAGTTAGATCAAGACCTCATTTGCCTGTGCATGCCAACCTAGTCTTTTGAGTTAAAGTGATATCATCCTGATTTTTCATCCATTAGACCCCCCTTAAATTTATTCATTGTGACATAAAAACTGATGGGTACTGGGCTTACCTCTGCTGCAATCCAGAGGTGACTTCTAGTGCTAACATTTCTGGCACCGCTGTCAGGGAAGAATTGAAGATTTTCCTTGGGATTGAATGACAAAGCTTACTAATTTTGAAGGTGCATCAAAACTCAGTACATTGAAGATTTCAACTGTGCACCTGGTGAATCCACTGTTATGACTCCACTATTTCAATTGTGGCTTCCAGAGGTAGACACACGAGGTCTACCCCACAGATGCCTCTAGAAACACCTGAAGCTGACCCAAATAAAATTATCAGAAGACAAAAGATCCTCCAAGAAGGTACTTCAACTGCCAAACTAGGTATTTCTGATGATTTTCACCATCCTTCTATAGAAACTGCAATACTTTCTTCTCATTCTCTTGTTATGCCATCTACTGGAGTTCCCGAATTTTAAAGTTTGGGAGTGTTCATGTTGATTTCTCCCCTCCTGGTATGGGATTGGAGGGAGGGATCCTTGTCACTCCTATCTCCCCTGAAGTTGTGTCGTGGTTTAAACCTAGGACCTCAGAAGATTTTCCCACTCTAGGTTTTACCACTCCTTCCCTTGTTAGAGTCGTTGCATTACATAAATACAAACCTCTTCTCTCTTGAGCCCTGTGACCTTTTTCCCCAACACTCAGTTGGTTCCCTTTTCTTCCATAAGAACAATTCCACTCTCTTCGGTCTGAAATCCATCTCCTCCCGGTTCCCCTCCAACTATCATCACTATGGCAGGTGTCAACCTCCCGAGGAAAGGAATGGATTCCATAGTGGCTACAAGGTATGCCCCTCTAGTCTTACCTTAGCCCATGAATGCTCTCCCTACTGGAGATTACCTAAAATACATGCCCAAATTCATAGGAGAAGAAGATATAATTGTTGAAGAACACCTTGTTTCCTTCTATAGTTATGCAGACAATCTAAATATTGAAAACGAGGATGTGTGGATGAGAGTCTTTGTCCAGAGTCTTGATGGTGAAGTTAGGAAATGGTTTAGGGGATTGTCCCCTGGATCTATTGCTGGGATTGAAGCTTTAGACGATGTCTTCTTGATACAATGCAGGGATAAAAGAGACTTTATGTATTATATCATATTGTTTGGGTCCCTAAAGAGAAAAGAGGGGGAATATGTCTCTGACTTCTCCAAGATATTCAACAAAATGTACAATAAGATCCCTGCTGAGATAAATCCTATTGAAGACTTTGCCAAAATCACTTATGCTAGTGCTTTTGACCTTGATTTATTGCCTCATGTTGAGAGAGAGAAGAGATACTTAGAAGTAGAGTCCAAGATGCTGCCTTAGAAGTAGAGTCCAATGTATTAGTAGTTGACAGACTTAGTAACAAGGATGATAGAGACAGAGGAAGGGGGAGATCTAAAGCTTTGACCTATGGTTCCTCTACATCCCACCCTCAAGTAGATGAATTAACCAAGCTAGTAAAATATCTTTCTATAGAGATGGAGAAGATTGAATTTGAAGGGAAGCAGAGTTATAAGAGTGCCCAAAATGCTGAGAATAGGGAAAATTTCAGAAGACCTAATATTGCCCCTCAGATACTCCCAAGAGAGCCTCGTAACAGAGAGAGGGATGATCAAAAAATACAGACTCCTCTCCAAAATAACCTTGTTGCTGATGAGGAAGGAGAGGAAGAAGAGCTTGAACCTGGGATCCATTTCCTTGGAGGCACCTCCCCATTTCCCCATTTAACCCAATCTGCGTACGAGGAGTCCCTCATGGACGACCAAATAAATGAGTTGAGTAGAGGAGAAAAGGACAATAGTAGTCCAAATAAATATAGCCTCAGGTCTAATAAGAAATAAAGGAATTATGATATCCCTGATTAGCCTTCCAAAGTAGAGAAGCCTGCTAAAGACGTAGAGAATGATGGCAAGGAAAAGAAAACGCAGAACCCCTCACCAATAGCCAAAGGTCCTATCCCATAAGTGAGGGAAATTAAGAATCTCCCCTCCTATTTTAGCTTTGAGCATGAGATTCAAAAGATTAGGATCCCTGTACCCCTTTTGGAGCTAGTCAAGCATGAAGATTTCAAAAAATGCCTCTCTAAATTGTTATAGTCCGAGCCTGCATATTACTCCTCAAACTCAATAAATATTTAGGATGAAAAGCCAGCAATCATCTTAGGTCCCATGATAGAAGATAGATATGATTCATCCCCTCACTTCTATACATCTCTGAACATACACGACAAGTTGCTACATAACTATTTGATGGAATCAGGGACTTCTCATAATCTCATGCCCAAATATGTCATGGGTGAACTTGGGTTATAAATCACAAAGACTTACCATGACTTGTATTCTTTTGATTCTAGGAAAGTGCAGTGTCTTGGGGTCATCAAAGATCTAGTCATGACCTTGTTTCAGTTTCCCATGAAAAGTGTGTTCATGGATATCGTGGTGGCTGATGTTCCCCCCAAGTTTGGCATGCTTTTGTCAAGATCTTGGATAAAAGGACTTGGGGGAACCTTGCATATGGACCTCACATATGATACCGTTCCTTTGTTCGAAGGGGAGCATAGAAGACTGTACATAGAAGCTTAGTTTTCCTACATTATCAGTGATGAATCTGACCCCAACAACCATCCTATTTTTTCCCTTGATACTAATCTGGGATCCAGCTTATTGTAGCTCACTGACACCCCTGAACCCCCTCTTGGAATTAGAAATTAGTCCCTTTCTCTATGTGAAGATTATCCTCCAATTACATATATTTGGAAAATGTTCTTTGATGGAGCCTCTTTTAGAGAAGGTGTTGGTGCTGGAGTAGTCATTGTTTCACCTGTTGAAGAGATCATATCTCTGTCCTACAAGTTAGAATTTGAAACTACCAATAATGTAGAAGAATATGAAGATCTTGTTTTGGGTTCGAGGGCTGCAAAAGACATGGGGAATCAGAGGGATGATTTTAGGGGATAAATTTCTCTTAAGGGATAATTTCCATGGTTTTTCCAAAAACGAGATTCTATATTTTAAAAATGATTCACCCTAATTCTACAGGATAAAATTATTTCACCTTAAAAATTGCCAAAATTTTATAAAAACTATATAAAATACTTAGAAATTTGAATATTTTTACAAAAATATTGCCAAACATTTATAGTTGACATATGAAGGATTAGTAATATTCTCTAAGGTTTCGACATTTAAAAATAAATTTCCATCCTTAAAATCACCCCCGATGGGGATTAAAGAGATATCAGTGTTTGGGGATGCCGAGTTAATTGTCCATCAGATCAGAAATATTTATCAAGCCACGCACCCTCAGCTTAGAAGTTACAGAACTAAAGTCTGGGATCTTGTTGAAAGTTTTTTCTTAGCTTTCAACATTTCATTTATTCCAAGGGAAGAGAATTCCATGGATGATTCTCTGGCTGTCTTAGCAAGTAATTTCAGAGTTCCATTTCCATCTAAGCTCGAGTATGATGTAGAAGTGAAATTTAGACCCTCTATACTTGACAATGTTAAACATTGGAAAGTGTTTGAGGATGATCTTGAGATCAAAATATTCCTGAACACTGTTGATGAGTTTTCTGCATTACTCATTGATCAAGATCCTGATTCTGAAATAAATCCTCATGCTGCTATTTTTCTGAACAAAATCGATAATCGTCATATTGTCCATTTCCCAAAAATCATATCCCAAAGGGACTGGTCCCTTTGGAAAGGATTTTTGACAGGAATGATGTAGTAGTGAAGGGTAATGGTGAAACTGAGGATGTTGATGTAGCTGAGTGCAATATTGGTACAGAGGAGGATCCAAAATTTGTCAAGTTGTCAAGTAGCTTGCCAAGGGAACAAAGGGCCGAGTACACTGAGCTATTAAGAGAATTCACTAATGTTTTTTCCTGGACCTGTGAAGACCTTAGAACATACGACATAGCTTTCATTGAGCATAAGATCCCATTGATAGAGGAGGAAAAACCATTTAGGCAGAAATTAAGAAAAAAAAATCCTATGTTGTTGCCTATTATGGAAAGGGAAGTAAAGAATTTGTTGGATGCCCAAATCATTGCCCCTTTGAGATATTCTAATTGAGTGGACAACTTGGTCCCTGTAAGAAAGAAGAATGGAGAAATTAGACAGTGTGTCGATTTTGGGAACTTGAACAGAAGATCTAAGAAGGATGATTACCCTTTGCGAAAGATGGAACACATATTGTAGAGGGTGATATGTGCATCCGGGATTTCCATGATTGATGGATTCTCCAGTTATAATCAGATCGTCATCCTGCCTGAAGATAGAGAAAATACAACCTTCACCACCCCCTAGGGGTACATTCATGTATGCTAAGATGCCTTTTGGATTGATGAATGCATGGGCTACCTTTCAACGAGCTATGGATATTGCCTTCATTGGAGAAAGGGATGACATAATAGTTTTTTCTAGGTTTGATAAAGAACACTCTCAGCATCTGAGAAGGATCTTCTCAAAATGCAGAAAATTTGGTCTCTCCCTCAATCCCAAAAAGTCTTTATTTTCCATGCAGGAGGGAAAATTGTTGGGACACATAGTATCAACAGAGGGGGTCCAGATTGATTCAAGCAGGGCACAAGCTATTCAAACCTTGCCACTTCCCAGAACCAAGAAGGAAGTCCATTCTTTATTGGGAAAAATTAATTTCTTACGAAGGTTTGTTTCAAATTTTGTTGAATTAGTAAAGCATATCACGACCATGCTCAGGAAGGGAAATGAAGAAAAATGGGCTACTGAGTCCAGAGATTCCTTCAACCAAATCAAGAAGGAATTGACTGAGGCACCTGTGCTAATCAGTCCCTATTATTCCAAGGATTTTCTTATTTTTTTCCTTTGCCTCTTTTGATACAGTAGCAACTGTTTTATTGTAGAAGAATGCTGAAGGGTTGGAGAAACCTATTTCCTTTTTCAACAGAGCACTGAGGGATGTAGAGATCAAATATGACATCATGGAGAACCGGGCCTATGATTTGGTGAAGGCTCTCAAATATTTCAGAGTCTATGTTCTTCATTCAAAGGTCATTGCATATGTTCCTTCAGCTTCTATGAAGGAGATTCTCATTTAGTCTGACATAGATGGAAGAAGGAGCAAGTAGATTTCCAAAATCCTTGAATTTGAGCTGGAAATAAAGCCCACCAAACTAGTTAAAGGCTAGGGTTTAGCCAAGCTATTGGCTGAATCGAATTGCAAGGATTTGGTGTTAACTCCATCAACACTTTCTCAGAAAATCAACAAGCTGAGTTGTCTCATACAAACCCACAATTCGACCCTCCATTGGCATAATGCATCTGTTACAAAGATATTATATTTTTTCTGCAAAATTTACAACCTCCTGATGGAATGGGGAAAAGAAGGAAAAGATCTCTAAATCTCAAATCAATAAGATATTGCCTTATTGATCAAGTCTTATACTGGAAAGACCCTCTGGGAGTAATTTTGAGAAGTTTAGATCCAGTTGAGGCCCAAAAGATTATGTTTGATTTTCATGACAGTCTATGTGGGGGACATATTTTTTGGAGAACTACAGCCTATAAAATTCTTGGGGCTGGGTATTTCTGGACTACACTATTCACTGATGTCTCTGAAAAAATTAGGACATGTTTTAAATGTAAAAAATTCTCTGGAAAGAATCAACTCAATTCTTTGCCATTGAAGAAAGTGGTAGCTCCAGGACCCTTTCAGTAGTGGGGCCTAGATTTTATTGGGCAAATTCATCATAATTCAAGTGGAAAACACAGGTGGATCTTGACTGGCACTGACTAGTTTGCCAAATGGATAGAATCTATCCCCAGAAGGAGTGCTTCTCGCAAAGTAATCATTAGTTTTCTTGAAGATATTATGGCAAGGTTTGGTTGTCCAAACAAAATCATCACTAACAATGCTGCATCCTTCAAGGCCGAGCCATTGATCACGTTTTGTGAGTAGCTCAGAATTGCATTGATTTACTCTACCCCCTGTTACCCCCAAGGGAATGGATTAGCAGAGTCCTCTAACAAGAGCCTTATAAATATTATCAAAATACTGCTAGAGGACAAAAAGAAATCATGGGATTCAAAGCTCAAATTTTCTCTGTGGGTTGATAGAGTGACAACAAAGAGGTCTCTTGGTGTCTCTCCTTTTTAGCTTGTATATGGAATGGAGGCCATCTTTCCTTCTCAGCTTGCCTTGCCTGTGGAAAAATTATTTCAGGAATACCAAGGAGAGCTTGATGATATGATCAAAAGAATACAATAGATGGTAGAAGTGCAACAAACTAGAGAGAAATGATGGACAAAGCACATGAGCATCAACAGAGGATTAAGCAGGATTTTAATAGGAACGTAAGAAAAGAGGATTTCTAGCTGGGAGATCTAGTACCCAAATGGTATGCACCCAAATAGGACAAGGGAAATCATGCTAAATTTGAATCCCTCTGAATTGGACCCTTCAAAGTTTCTAAGGTATTTCCAAATAATACTTACAGGTTGTAGAATTTGGAGGGATCTGCAGTTTTTGGTAGCCCTGTTAATGGGCATTTTCTGAATATGTTTTTTATTTGAGCCAAGAGTGGCTCCTTCATGTCATTGTAAATATCATTTTTCTTTATGTTTTAGTAGTTGAATCCACAACCCAACTAAGGCACTAAAACTGTAAAATAGTTCTTAGAGCCTCACAGGGAGGACTCTATCCCCCATGGAGCCTAATGTTAGCACAATGTTGTAAAAGGGGTGTTTTTACCTTAGGTAAGGACACCATGGTAAAGTTGTGCACAAAAGGAGGATAAAAAAAACCACTTTTTACCTTTTATCCTAAGTTTTGGGCCTAGGTGCGTTGTGCTAAGAGGAACGTAGATCTAGGCGGTCGAGATCTGCGTGCTCAGATCTACGACGCACAATCCTAGTCGTACCCCCCGATAATTCTACCTTTAATGAGGGGGGTATGAGCATGCGGTTTTCTGGCACGGGCCCTGTACTGACGTGGCACCCCCTCACGATGCTCGGACCCCCCCCGCTCAATACCTCTTACCACCTACCCCCTTTTCGAGCAAGTCACTTACCACCTCCACTTACCACCTTCCTCTCTCCTCAACACCTGTCCCCCACTCAATCTCTCTCCTCGTCTGTCACATATCCCACTCTCTCTCCACCTCTCGATCCCTCACACCTGTCCTCCACTTATCATTCTCCCGACCTATCACCATCCCGCCTTCACATTTCATCCTCTCACCACCCGACATATGTCCCACTCATACTCCCTGTCATATCCACCTATGTTGGTTGTCCCCACCTCTTTCAGCCACCAAATCTCCCCTTCTGCCTCCATGTTACCTTCCCTTGCCACATCACCTCTGCACGTTTACACCTCAGCATCGACATTCTGTCTCCCATGCTTTCCTAGTCACCATTTTGTTGGTGTGTTTTTCCGCATGACCGCCCATCGCCTGGTCGAGTCCTTGTCAGTGCCACCTTCACCCACCTTCCTGTCTTCCCAGCAAGAATCCAACAAAGAACAAATGATGAAGGAGAGGCCGCTATGTCTTCCAAGTGCAGGGGTTGACCCTGCCCAATCAGATCCCGATGAAACAGTTAATGAAAACCAGGAAGGTGGTTGAGACATTGTCTCCTTCCATAAATACAAGGCCAGAAAGGGATGAGTTGTAGAAGCAAGATGTCAGTCCATTCTGACAAAGATCGCGTCGGACAGAATACTGCATGGATAGTCTGATCAATGTCTGCATGCATAGCCTGACAAAGAAGTTCATCAACGCAAAGCCTTGAACGCATGCCATGATCGCGTCTCAGGCGTTTGGAGCTAGCTCCGATTATATGTAGGCATTTTTTCCATTTTGTTTAGGGTCGATGGTAGAGCTAAGCTCCCGATTGTAAAGTTTTAATGAAGCCTCTGGTTCTTTGGTTATGTTTTTCCATTTGATAGTTCTTGTGTAATGATAGTCAACTTTCTTTTCATTTCTATTGCTTCTGATATTCAAGACTCAGGCATGGAGGATGCAGTCGAGTTGTTATAATTGTATTGTAATGTATGTTTGATTTCATAATTGTTATAGCATTTTCAACTTCTTGAAGTTTTGGATCCAAGAGGATCTTGTATTCGAAGATTTTCCTCCTTAGGCTGTTGGAAGATAGGATGTCCATAGAAGACCTTTACATTTTCTCCTCAAGTTCTTCCTCCTGCTCACCCTTAATTCAACCTACTGTCTGAAGTTAGATCAAGACCTCATCTGCGTGTGCATGCTAGCCCGGTTTTCTGAGTTAAAGGGATATCATCCTGAGTTTGCATCCATTAGACCCCCCTTAAATTTATTCATTCTGACATAAAAATTGATGGGTACTAGGCTTACCTCTATCGCAATCCATATGTGACTTCTAGTGCTAACAATATGGACTGAAATTTGACATGGTTAGACTAGACACATGCATTGATAGTATAGGAGGGTTTCCAAACTCAAACCTGACTGACACAAACAATTTGACAATCAAACAAAAAGCCTATAGAATAATTAATGTGAATGGGGCCAATGTTGATTTTGTTTTCAAATTGTGTTTATATGGACTGAAATTTCATGACATGTTAGGAAAACACACATTCATTGATGGTATGGGAGGGTTTATGTACTCAAACATGACTCAAACAAAGAATTTTACAATCAAATATTCTTTGGTTATTCTATCAAAACCCAAAAATAAGGCATGCTTGCTTATGTACTTGACCTTGATTATAAGTTACATGTGAATGGGGACAATGTTGATTTTTTTTCAATTTGTACTTGTATGGCCTAAAATTTGACATGATTAGACTAGATGCATGCAATGATAGTATGGGAGGGTTTCCAAACTCAAACATGACTCACACAAACAATTTCACAATCAAACAACAAGCCTATAAAATAATTAATGTGAAGGGAGACAAGGCCAATTTTTTGGTGGCATCACCTGCTCATGTACTTGAAACTGACACATGTAAATAATGACATGTGAATGGGTCCAACGTTGAAATTTTTTCAATTTGTGCTTGTATGGATTGAAATTTGACATGGTTAGAATAGACGCATGCATTGACGGTATGGGAGGGTTTCTGGACTCAAACATGACTCACACAATAATTTCACACTCAAACAAAAAGCCTATAGAATAATTATGTGAAGGGCAACAAGGCCAATTTTTTGGGTGGCATCGCCTGCTCATGTACTTGAAACGAGAACATATAAATCATGACATGTGAATGGGGTCAACATTGAATTTTTTTCAATTTTTGCTTGTATTGAATGAAATTTGACATGGTTAGACTAGACACATGCATTGACAGTATGGGAGTGTTTCCAGAATCAAACATGAATTGCATAAACAATTCAAGACTCAAACAAAAATCCTATAGAATACTTAATGTGAATGGGACCAATGTTGAATTTTGTTTCAATTTGTGCTTGTATGGACTGAAATTTCATGACATGTTAGGACAACACACATGCATTGATGGTTTGGGAGGGTTTCTAGACTCAGATATGGCTTGAACATACAATTAGACAATCAAATATTCTTTTTTATCCTATCAAAATTGAAAAATAAGGCATGCCTACTTATTTACTTAACCCTGCTTATAAGTGACATGTGAATGGGGCCAACATTGAAATGTTTTCAATTTGGGCTTGTATGAACTTATATTTAACATGGTTAGACTAGATGCGTGCAATGACAGTATGGGAGGGTTTCCATAATCAAACATGAGTCACACAAACAATTTCACAATCAAACAACAAGACTATAGAATAATTAATGTGAAGGAAGACAAGGCCAATTTTTTCGGTGGCATCGCCTGCTCATGTACTTGAAGCTGACACATATAAATGACATGTGAATGGGGTCAACGTTGAATTGTTTTCAATTTTTTCTTGTATGGATTGAAATTTGACATGGTTAGACTAGACGCATGCATTGATGTTATGGGAGGGTTTTCAGACTCAAACATGACTGACACAAATAATTTAACAATCAAACAACAAGTCTATAGAATAATTAATGTGAATGGGGCCAATGTTGTTTTTTTTTCAATTTGTGCTTGTATGGATTGAAATTTCATGACAAGTTAGGGAAAAACACATGCATTGATGGTATGGGATGGTTTCTGGAATCAAGCATGACTCAAACATTCCATATATTCTATTGTTCCTCTCCTATATCTCTATTCTCTGTTGTTATTACACTGACATTCATTGAAATATTTATATTTTATGCTATTATAATAGATATGTTGTCTAACATATTTCATCACCTTGGGGGTGGAATTCTCTATGACGTCATTATAACTAGTCAATCTCATACCTTCACTTGAGTTTCACCCTTGGTGGATTTCATCACCCCTTATGGAGGCTCATTTTGAAGGCCCAGTGATCACTCAAATTGTTTTCCTTGTTTGGACTGTATGAAAATTACACAAAAAATATTTGATAAAGTGTTATGAAATGAAAACTAAATTTCCTAAATTAGTGTCTTGACATATGTTGCAACATCCCCAACCACCAACAGGTTAGGAAATGTCACTACATAATGTCTCTATTAGCTCCAATACCAATTTGTAACGTCCCCATCCACCAATAGGTCGGGCAATGCCACTACTCAGACACTTCACTTAGCTCAACTAGACCTAATACCAATTTTTTTTAACACCCACGCCCCTAGGATGGGCCACGCTATCTCGTATAAATAACAATTATCATTTGCCTAAAATTAAAACCATAGACAAACAACATATTCTGCTAATACATAGACTGATGCAGAAATAACAGTAAATACATACATGCAATAATTCATACAAACCATAGATGTAACATCATATATAAATACATAGAAAGTGAATGAACAAGGAATGAACACTTATATTTTAATTGAGATCCACCAATTGCGTACAGACCTTCCATGAACCTCCCAGCCTTAGACCATGTTGCTCATCACGGTCAACAGTGGGTCACCTCCAAGATGGGAATAAGATCCACCCAAGGCAAGGGAATCCTAGACTAGACTGAGGTTACAGGAAACTGCATAGTGCAACTGAAATGATTCTCTCCAAGAGCCTTATTACACCCACTACTCACGAACTCTCATTCCCTACATGCTTGTTCCACCTCGGGAATATGCACCTTCACTGTTCCACAGTCCATTGGCTGCTCGACTTCCCCTTTCAAGTTCTCAACAACAGGCCGGATCATGAATTCTTAGAGCTTCGTAGCTGGTGCTGTACTCTCTCTAGGAGAAAATCACTTCCCAACAAACTCTCTCACTTGGAGAGAGTTGTTGACAGGCCTGACAACCCACCTCTTCAACCATGGGCTTGACAACCCGCTTCTTCAACCACTTCAATTCAGTTCTAGCAAGGTGAGGACAACAACAACATCAACAACATTTAGCTAACACACGGGTGACGACAGCAACAAAAAATGGGTATGGACACTGAAAATGGAAACAACCAAACGCTAAGACACAACACGGCTCAGGTGACTACAAATGCGTCAGGATTTCCAAATATGCGTACTAGATACAGAGCCGACGATGGAGGCCAAGCGAGTTAGGCGGAGGATGGAAGAATGGGGAGTGAACCCCCCCAACGAGCTAACTCTGTATCTTTAATTGCATGTGCCCAGGTCGACACCTATCTTCCTGGAGCTGCATGCACTCCATTTTGCATTCCTTTCCCCTTTCCCAAGAAATTAGGATAATTGGGTTTATTTTTCCTCACTTTAATATTATCATTATTTTGGAATATATTATAATATTCCCTTGGGTTAAGCCCTCTAGCTTAGCCCCTCTTTCCTAGCCTCTCAGTCCCATCCCTTTCCCTACCTAGTGGAGCTTCATTCCCCATCACTCTTTCTTCGTGGTCGATCTACACGCAACGATGTATAATTTTTACTAATGATATGCATAATTACATATACAAAATATTAGGCTTATTGGCCTTAGCATCCAAGATCTTCGGTCTATAACACATATGTTGGGTATGTGTTATATTCTTTGCATGTGTGTGTGTGGGCGCATCAGATTCGACAACTACGTCTAATGATCCCTCTAGTAGTGATCTTTGTGTTATGTGCGCCAGGTTCTTTCCTAGGGGGGTCCCAGGGGGGGGCAGGTATGCCCCCCCCCTGGTTACGTGTAGTGTTCAGCACCGGGCATTAGCCTGGGTCAGCGCCCCATAAATGTTTTTTGGGTTCTTTTTTCTATTTTTAGCGGTTTACTAAATTGATACCGGATTAAGGGATTAGGGTTTTGGTATCTACGCAATACCTAAAAACATTGTATATATTGTATCGTGAATGGTGAAATTCGATAATGAATATAAGAAAGGTTTTCCCGATTGAGGGTTTCTGGTATAAAATCTTTGTGTACTCTGTGTATGAGCCATTGATTAAATTTTGTTTTTCTTAAGAATATATATGCATTTCTTTACTTCACAGGTTTAAAACTTATATGTGGTATCAGAGCTCGTTTTTGGCTTCAGAGGGACACCTTTGTTGCTGAGGGTTTGGCTCGGTCTTGATAGATCAAGTTGATCTTGGGTCTGTGATAAACTTGGGTTTAGTGGGAGATTTTGCAGTGGTTATTTGAGTGTAGAAAGAGGAATGGCGAGCTCTTCTAGAATTTAGATAGAGAATTTCAACGGTAAAAACTTTGAGCTATGGAAGATCAATGTGGAAGACCTTCTTGTAGACAAAGAATAATGGATTGCAGTGGATCCTAGTTCATAGCCTACTGGTACACTGTCTACTAGCACACAGGCTACTGGTACACAACCTACTATTACACAAAATACTAGTACACCACTTGCTAGTATGTCGAAGAAATATTGGGAGAAGTTGGACAAAAGAGCAAGGAGTACTATTCAACTCTGCCTGGTAGATTCAGTGTTGTTGAATGTCTCGAGAGAATCTACAGCAAAGGAACTATGGGATAAGTTGGGGACTTTGTATCAATCAAAGTCCTTGGTAAACAAGTTGTTTCTTCGAAATAAGCTGTATCATCTTAGGATGGAAGATGGAGATTCTGTGACAGAGCATCTAAATGCATTTAATACTCTGGAAAGTCAACTTGTCTTTGTTAATATTACGATTGTAGAAGAAGATAAGTGTATTGATTTGTTATGTTCTTTGCCATACTCTTGGGATAATCTGGTTGTAGAAATTGGTAGTACCACTCAATCTACATTGAAGTATGAGGATGTAGTTTCATCCTTGTTATCTGAAGAGATGAGGTGGAAAATCATGGATAGTCATAGCACATATGCTTTATTTGTAAGAGATCATACCTAATATAGGAATCCTGGTAAGCCTTCGGGGGGGAGACCTAAATATATAGGTAGATCTAAGTCTCCAGGAAAATCTTTGAGGAAATGCTTGAAGTGTGGTAAAACAGGGCATTATAAGAAATATTGCAAGTTTAAGAAGGTTGAAAAACCAAAGGGATCTGATAGTACCTCTTCCATAGAGGTGAAAACCTCCACTGAAGAAGGAGGTGATGTTTAATTGGCATCTACAGGTACACATGTAGATCGTGATGTATGGTTGATTGAATTGGGTGCATCATACCATATGACTGCTCACAGGGAATGGTTCTATGAATATGAAAAATATGATGGTGGTGATGTATTCCTAGGAGATGACTCAAAAACTAAAATCATGGGACGTGGAAAGGTTAAGTTGTTGCTAAAACATGGAAGGATTATAACTCTCCCCGGGGTTCTGCAAATTCCAAAACTTGCCAGGAGCCTAATATTTGTAAGCAAGTTGGATGATGCAGGAGTGGATACTATATTTGGAAAGAACACTTGCAAGATGGTACAAGGAGCAATGGTGTTGATGAGGGGAGTTCGGTGTGGAAATATGTACAAGTTTTTGGGAAGCATTTATACTAATGGGTGTAACAGTTCTATTTTCCCTGAGTAGAGAAGTGAAGGAGACAAGACCAATATTGTCCCAGAAAAGAAGACCATGTTGTGGCATCAAAGACTGGGGCATATTGGAGAAAAGGGCCTTCGAACACTACACTATAAAGGTATGGTTGAATGTATGTTTAATTTCACTTTGGATTTTGATTTTTGTGAACACTTCATATATGGTAAACACAATCAAGTAAGATTCCCATCTGGTGCTACAAGAGCAAAGGAGATCTTAGATTTGATACATAGTGATGTGTTTGGACCTGTTCCTATTCCATCCCTAGGTAAATTTATGTATTATGTTTCATTCATAGATGATTTTTCAAGGAACACATGGATTTATTTTCTTAGAAAGAAAT
>JASDQU010242813.1:101559-120732 GCA_032191745.1 Picea mariana
CACTGTGTATATTCCAAGAAGGTTGGTAATAACTTCATTTATGTAGTGTTGTATGTTGATGACATGTTGTTGGTAGGAAATAACATGGATGTTATCAAGGAGGTGAAATCACAACTATCCTCCAAATTTGACATGAAGGATCTTGGTGCTACTAACTTCATTCTGGGAATGGAGATTAAAAGAGATTGTGCAAACATGAAACTCTTGTTGAATGAGAGAAAATATGTTGAGACGATATTGCATAGGTTTAATATGCATGGAAGTAAACCAGTAAAGGTTCCTATTCCTATAGGTGAGTGTAAAGTTATATGGAGATCAGTGTCCCAAGACACAGGAAGAAGAAGAGGACATGTCCCATGTTCTATATGCCAGTGTAGTTGGCAATTTGATGTATGCAATGGTCTATACTAGACCAGAAATTCCACATGCAGTGGGAGTTTTGAGCAGGTATATGTCAAAACTAGGGAAGGAGCATTGGAAAACATTAAAGAGGGTCTTTAGGTATCTTTGTGGCACTACCAATTATGGATTGTGCTACCAAGGAAGACTAGTATTAGACATAGTGGTGGAATTACATGGTTTTGTTGATGCAGACTGGACTAGAGATATGGATTGTAGAAGATCTACAAGTGGGTATGTGTTTAACCTATTTGTAGGAGCAATCACTTGGATGAGCAAAAGACAGGTTGTAGTGGCACTCTCAACTACAAAAGATGAATACATGGCAGCCACTCATGCAAGCAAGGAAGTAGTATGGTTACAAAGATTATGTTTAGGTATTGGGTTGGTAGAACAAGAAGTGAGATTAGATTGTGACAGTCAGAGTGCAATATTCTTGGCAAAGAACCCAGCTTATCATTCGAAGACAAAGAATATTGATTTTCAGTGTCACTTTGTGAGAGACATGGTTGAGAAAAAAAAGGTGTTGCTAGAAAAGGTTGACACTTTGAAGAATGTTGTAAATTCATTGACCAATTTTGTGAGAACAGAAAATTTTTCCTGGTCTAGAGTAAAAATGGGCATTGCTACCCTTGATTGTTGACTATATAATCCCCTGGACCCCTGGATGCAAAGAAAACAACAAGTGAGAGAATGTTGGGTATGTGTTATATTCTTTGCATGTGTGTGTGTGGGCGCGTCAAATTTGACAACTGCGTCTGATGATCCCTCTAGTAGCGTTACTAGTGTCATGTGCACCGGGTGCTTTCCTAGGGGGGTCCCAGGGGGGGGCAGGTATGCCCCCCCCTTGTTACACGCAGCGTTTGGGGTAGCACCCCGAATTTGTTTTTTTGGCGGTTTTTTCTATTTGTAGCAGATTTTTCTATTTTTAGCGGTTTACTAAATTAATCCTAGATTAAGGGATTAGGGTTTTTGTATCTACAAAATACCTAAAAACATTGTATATATTGTATGGTGAATGGTGAAATTCGATAATGAATATAAGAAAGGTTTTCCTAGTTGAGGTTTTCCGGTATAAAATCTCTGTGTACTCTGTGTATGAGCCATTGATGAAATTATGTTTTGCTTAAGTATCTATATGCATTGCTTTACTTCACAGCTTTAAAAATTACAACATAATCCTACTAGCTTATCAACACTCGACTCAGCATCCTACAAACATTATTACAATTTATAAATACAACTGGGGCTCATCCTTGGGGATATTACAATCCCCTCCCCTTATTTTTGCATTGTCCTCAGTGCAACTCTTTTACATAATATCAACAAGATTTTCAAAATATTAAAAAATATGCAGGTATTTTTCCCGCATAGCATCCTTGTGCTCCCATGTCACATCCTTAGGATCGTATCAGGTCCATTGGACCTTTACAATCCCTATGGATTGATTCCAGAGTTGTTTTCTCTTCCGGTCCAATATTTGCACTAGATGCACTTGCAAGAGGCCTTCTTGCTCCACTTGAATCCCATTCCAATAAATAACATGATTAACATCATGTATATATTTCTTAAGAAATGAAACATGAAACACATTATGTACAGTCATGGATGCAAGCAATGCAAGAATATATGCAACTGGTCCAATCCTTTCTAGGATTTCAAATGGCCCACAACATCTGGCTGGAAACTTGGAACAATTTCCCAGCTTCAGGGAACTTCTGTTGGCTTTCACTTTCAAGAAAACAGGATCTCCCACTTTAAACTCCCTATGGGTTCTGTTCTTATCAACATAAATTTTCCGCCTGTCTTAGGTAGCCTTCAAATTCTGCTTAATCTTCAACATTTTCTCTTCCATTTCCTTGAGCAACTCTGGCCCAACCACTGCCCTATTAGTTGGGTTATCCCAACTTACCGGGGTGTTTCACTTTCTTCCTTAAAGTGCTTCAAATGGGCTCCTCTTCAATTATGCTTGATACCCATTGTTGTAAGAAAATTCTACCAAGTGAAGGTAGTCTTCCCATTTAGATGGTTTGTCCATCACATACATCCTTAGAATGTCCTCTATCACTTGGTTCACCCTTTCTTTTTTCCCATCAGACTCAAGATGATAGGCTGTGTTGAAGTTCATATTCGTTCCAAACCCTTTGAATAACCCCTTCCAGAACTTTGAGGTAAATTTTGGGTCTCTGTCAGACACAATTGTCTTGGGTATGCCATGCAATTGTGCTACTTCCCTCATATAGATATCAGAAACATTAATTTTCTTGTGAGTAGTCTTCAATGGAATAAAATGGGTAGCTTTTGTAAGCTTATCCACCACCACCACCATGATGGAATGATCTTTCTTATTTGTTATGGGTAATCCTATGATGAAATCCATTGTCACCACTTACCACTTACACTCAATAATGGGACATGGCTGTAGCAACCCAGTTGGGTGCCTATGATCAACCTTGACCCTTTGACATTCTAAGCATTTAGCTATGTACTCTGCAATTTCCTTCTTCATGCCTGGCCAAAAGTAATGGCTCTTAACTGTTTCCACTATTTTATGATATCCAGGGTTCCCAACATAAGGCACATTATGCATTTCTTTCAAGATCATAATTCTCATTTCTTGGGAATTAGGTACATAAATTGTGTTTTTGTACAAGAGTGTTCCATCAACGTCCAATTTATAATCTTCCACTTTCTATAGCATCTTACCTTGCTGTAGCGTTTCCACCAATTCCATGTACTACAAATTTGCATTTGCATCTTCCAAAATTCTGCCTTTAATATCAGTTTGATACATGATAATGGCCGTATCATGTAGTTCATGCACTCTTCTATTGATTGCATCAACCACTTTGTTCTCCTTTCCTTTGATATGCTTGATATCAAAGTCATACTCAAAAATGAATTCCAACAATCTACTCTGCCTAGCATTCAAGGTTGGCTAATCAAACAAATACTTCAGACCATTATGGTTTGTCCTAAGTTGAAACCTCTTTCCCATGAGGTAGTTTCTCTATTTCTTTAGAGCGTGTACAATGGATGCCAACTCCAAATCATGAGTTGCATAGTTTTTTTCATGCTCTTTCAATTTTCTGGACTCGTAACATATTACAAACCCATTATGGTTGAGGACTTGTCCCATTCTTTCTTTGCATGCATATGTACACACTACAAAATCTTCATTCGGATTTGAAATCCTCATGATTGGAGCATTGGTTAACAACTGCTTCAATTCCTGGAAGCTCTTTTCACATTCTTTTTTCCAATGAAATTTCACCCCTTTTCTTTGTAATGAAGTGATTGGATGAACAATTTTTGAAAACCCTGCAATGAATCTCCTGTAATATCCAGCTAGACCCATAAAGGATCTGACTTTTGTCACATTCTTAGGTGTTGACCATTCTCTAATGGCCTATATCTTCTAAGGGTCCACTGCTATCCCTTCCTCTGAAATGATATGTCCCAAATAATGGATCTGCTTTTGATAAAATGAGCACTTTCTCAATTGTGCATATATTTTGTGCTCTCTTAGCACTTGAAACACCATTCTTAGATGATGTTCATGCTCTTCCTCCGACTTGGAATACACCAGGATTTCATCCAAAAAGACTATGAAAAACTTGTCTAGATATTCTTTAAATACACCATTAATTAGGCACATGAAAACAACAGGTGCATTTGATAACCCAAAGGGCAGCACTGTTAATTCATAATGACATTACCTTGTTCTAAAGGTGGTCTTGCTGATGCCTTCATCCTCTATCCTTGCCTAGTGTTGACGGGTGTAATTGACACACTGTCAACTGGAAGGATAGACCCGGTCTGGGGTTGTCTAATTAACCCAAGCCATTTGGTATGACCTATCCTGACAGGTTTAATGGCTCCATTAGCCAACTAGGGTCCTAAAGATAGCTAAATGAAATAAACTAGCTAAAGAAAAGATTCTAACAATCGATACAATAATTACAAATATTTATCTGAGAATGTGAATATACAAATGATTATGAAAAGTTTATATACAATTTACAAGGTTTGCATGAAATCTTGCGAAAATGATTGTTTGATAAAGTTTCCGAATCAAATATGAACAACACTTTTATTTTTTATTTTTTTAAATATATTAAACAAATAAATACTAAATGAATACGATTGAAACAATGACACAAAAACAGTCAAAGCTAATTAATGAAATCATTGTTTCATTCATAAACAACTCTAAATAAAAGAAAAGAATGCATCTACTAACCTCTAACTGATCAGTAAACTGAGTTTATCTTCCTGTGTTGTATGATCTCCTGCCTGTATTGTTGTTAAGGAAAACCTATAACAAAACCATACTAGCACTTCCATAATACATTCAAAGAAGTATTTGATATTGGAGTAAATTAATAACAACAAAAAATACATCTAATTAAAAATCCCATGATCTTAGGATGATCAATATTTGAGAATGAGAGAAAAATCAGATCTGAATATTGATATTATCCAACATTTAATATTAAGAATAAATTAAAAAATAATAAAATGATAGATCAATCACACATAAAAAAATGGAATAAGAAATTATGGACAACATATAATATTTAATAGTATGAAAACACCATATGATGACAAGCTAAATCTAAAATCAACCATAATAACATTCTCATAATACAACAATAATGAAAGAATGAAATGGAATAAGCATCACACAGGTCTAAAGCCAAAGGTGAATTGTTTTCCCATATTCTTTCTCAAAATCACATGCCCCTATTGTATTCCAACAAAAGTCTTCTTTAACAATAAGCAGAAAAAACTATTTAAACAAGTCTTGGATCAATAACCTCTTATCATGCAAGATAGAGGATGATCCCTAAAAATCAGTTTGATTTGCAAAAATAGAATAACAAAGAAACACTCTTGTAGGAGTTTGTTCATCAAAATTAATTACATAAATGAAATTGTTTAAACAAAAAGAAAAGTCATTAACCCATTGAGTGTATAATCCATGATTTCTTCTACTTGAAAATAACATTATCAACTGTTGTTTTACTAAAAAAGAAAAAATGAAATCGAATTTTAGATAACAATACAAACTAATAATTTCAAAAGATAAGCCATAGGATTCGGTAGCTAGTCTAAAATAGTAAAAAATAAAAAAATAAATCTATCGATTTTATTTTTACAACTGAATCAAATAAAAAAAGAATCAATATTTTGTTTACCATTTCATAGATTAGACAAAGAAGCAACTGAATTTATGAAGGTGTTAAAATTTGTTGAGCTTTTAGCAAATACATTACCAGCCTGCTCAATCCTTTTGTTTTCCAAATTTAAATCTGAATTACCCTATTCCTTATGCTTGTGGTTTTTATTCACAATTGATTTGTTAATGAAACCTTGATTCAGCTCATTAATAAGAGGGTTTTTATCCTTTAATACATCTAAGACTTCCTCCAATGATTTTTTGGGCATGAGATCAGACCATGGCTTTCTCCCAATGGGTTTTGAGCAATGGAAGAGGGTCGATCTGTGACCGCATGGTCTTTTGTGGATCAACATACAGGTCTTTGATAGCAGGGTTAGCTATACAGGGGCTAGGGTTTATATTAGAATGCAAAGGTGAGTCTAATATGTTCTCGTGTAAGGTGAAATCGTTTCTACATAGGAGATCTTCCCAAGTATCCCCAGTCTAAGCTAGATGCAACAACAACAGAATTTGGATAAGCCCATGGTGAAAAATATTTGACAGTGGGTTAAACTTTTGTTTCTAATAAAGATTAATCATTTTATGCAAACTCATAAAAATAGAGAAAGGAATATAAGCTTGAACCCCAACCAAACCAATAACAGGCTTGAATCTCTGAGCAAAAACGTGTCTCAGGCATGCAGTTACAGGTTTTCTTTGAAAAAAGAAACATAGAGTCATTTGGTTCAATCTAAACCAAAGGAGCCATAGTCACTGTGGAAAGGATATAATCATAAATTAGCAGGGCTAGGTTTAGGTTCCCAACATATGAGCAATAGAGACAGGTCTAAACGAGATGTAAAAGCATAAAAATTGCAGATTCTCGGGGATATCATAACTCAGATAGGCGAATAAGGGAAAATGAAAACTAGAAGGTTCATAAGACTCCAAGCCACTTCTTGCAATAAGTGTCAAAACTCACAGAGTACAAAACCCTATGTGCATAATGAAAAGTCTCATTAATGTTTTGAGCCAGCATGTTTGTACTCATTTGCGTGAATGCTGACATGACAACTGAACTCATGAGAATACTATCAACAATTAACCAAATTCCCTGTGCATTCAAACATTTTTCCAACGAACTAAAGAACCAATGAATTCTTAATAACCATAATAAACCAAAAAAATCGATAGTGGATTAATCAACCATTTCATAAGATTCAAATATGGATGGATTTTAAAACGTTATTTCTAAGGAAAAAGATTACGAAACCAAGCCAAATTTTATGTTTAAATTCATGCTTACAGTCATGAATTAAAAAAAAAACGAAAATGCAAACGACAAAACTTAATGAGGTAAACTTAACCCAATCATCGCTTCAAAACACATAAATATAAAAAATTACAAATGAAAGGTGGTGGCAGCTACATAAAGATATAATTTCTTTATGGTGACTTCAATAAAAGTCGAAAAAATTGGTGGCTGCCAACAATGGCGACATACTGGGAGAAGTAGTTATCTCTGCATCACTAGAAAATTCATGTCAGGGAATCAGATGAAATAATTTTTTAAGAAATAGTCAACAACATGTCAAGTACTTCGATCATAACTCAGAAAATAACACAGCTTAGCATTAGATGTATTTATGTCTAAAAATTGTAATCCGGCATCTAACTTAGATTACGAGTGTAGCGATGTTTATGTAGTTGACTTTGATACTGTTGATAGGGCCACTGTTTCCAGCAGGCGTCCATAGCCTCGAAAGGGATTTCATTTAACCCACTCTAGTACCTCTATCCTGTCCAAGAGCCATTCAATCATCATATGGGACATCTTTTCACTTTGATTAAATTAAAAAAAAACATATTTCAGGATCTTCTTGAACCCGACATTGCTTTGCTACCAGTAGGCCTATTCAATACCTCAGTGAAGTTGCCTTGGTTTCATGCATGCATTTACCTGCTACCAGCAAACCTCTTCAATTTCCCAGCGGGTTTACATTCACTTCTCACATATTATCGTGCTTTCAACCCTCTACAACTTGCATAAATTAATAATATTCAAGAGGGCGGGATGATACTGAAAATCTCATAGTTTGGCATCAAGATTTCGATCATTCAAAAGTCATTCTCCTTTTTGATGACGTTCATCATACTTTGGACACTTAGATTTCTGTTAGGAAACCATCTCGAGGATGGGAAGGTACAACTGAGATGTTTTTCTTAAAACAGGGAAAACGTTAGAAGTTTATTTATGGAGATCATGTCTACTTGTAATCTGAAGGAGAAATCAGAAACACTGATTTGAACAGAAACTCACTTCTGCTGATATGAGTTTTAGCACTTATTGTTCAGGTGCTTGGGAAGTTATCAACTGCTGCTAACAAACGAAAAATGTTGATTCCCTTCCACAAATGAGATGGTGACTCAGATATAATTATTCAGAAAACAAATCAAAATCGAGCAAAATGAAAAGAACCAAAATATCTCTTGAGAGACAAAGAAAATAGAAAAATCCTCATTAATATGAATGTAGTCCTACTCATGGCACCTTGGGTCAAGAATGAATTGATAGTTCAAATTTACTTATCTCTTTACTTTCCATTTAAAATTTTCATGATAATACTATGGTTTTGAAAAGAAATATTCAATGAAAAGCAGAGAGAAAAAGATTAAAGTGGACTTCACTGACAATAGTCATATTATGGTTCTATTGGTGTGCCCACTTGTGTTCTTTAAATGCATTATTACAAAGAGAAACAGTGAGAAATAAAACTAAAGGAAAGCTATTCCTAAACCTACTCCAACTACTAAATAGATCAAAACGCTAAGTAAAATCATATTTCTAGTGTAGACATAAGAGCATTGTTAATCATGTAGGGCGTAGAAGGTCAAAAATCAGAACAAAAGAATATAGTATTTGCAGATACAAAAGAAATATGTTATGCTTACCTCCTATATATTCATTTAAGAACAAAGCAAGAACAACCTTACCATTCTTTTGAAACTTCTTGATGTATGAATCTTCCAACCATTCTGCAATCTTGTCGGGATATGGGTCATAATGGCATGGAAGAGTGTAAGTAAGTTTGGAAAACTTGTCAATATTATGTGGATTTGACATAACCATCAACCAAGGCCGACGTACCCCATCCTCTTGACAATTATCCAAGTGTTCATTAATTTCTTCACATGGAGGATCTAAAAAAATCATGTCATACTTACTTCCTATATATTCAGGTAGAAACAAGGCAAGCACAACTTTATCTTTATTATGAAGATTTTTAATATACAAATCTTCAAGCCATTCTAAAATATTTTCATAAAAAATAGGATGCAAACTATGAATTTGATGAAATGGATATATCAATGTGGAACACATCATAAGAGGATTCATGACATCAATTAGATCATTGGTTAGAACACTTCCTTTGATGATATTGATCTTTGCAAAATGCAAAGCATAAACATTAAAATTCGAGCTAATCAAAGAATGAATATGAAACATAGAATGTTTGATCTCCATAAGAGAGAGTGCATTGTCTTTTTCAAAATTAAATTGTGTAAAATCATCTCGCAACATGTCTTTTTCCCATGTGGGCGGTGAAAGTGAAATAGTGTCAAATCTGAATTCATAAATGTTATGTTTGAAATTAATTTCACCAAATCTTGGCATATCGAAAGGATTTGATTGTGGAGGAAAATAATAGGATGTTGTGGGTAAAGTATCATGTCCACTAGAATCTAAGAAGAGATCAGGATATAAAGAGTAAAATGAATCAGAAATGAGCATGTGAAAAGAATCTCTTGAGCTATGATATTTAGCAATGGTATTCTCAAGACGTTCTTCTTCACTTTCCTTAAAACGTTCACTATGTTTTGGTGATAAATTCTTCAGCATAATATGATCATCTAGATTTGCCTCCTGTATGATAGATAATTCAAAACTTTCACGACAAATATCTAATCTTTCTTATGGATAAGGTATGATTTGTGGATGAAGGTTTAAGGTTTCTTCTTCCAATTGCAGATTTACATCTCTAATCAGCTTCATAGGAATATTAGAATGCTTAAGATCATTTTCGTCACCTAAGTGTTCTTCAATAACTGAATTTAAGTACTGATTAGAGCAAGGGTTAGAAGAATATGGAAATTCACCTTGACCGAACATCAAATATTCTTCCATGATGGTCGAAGGCTGAGTATACAATCATTCATAGGAGAAACCAATTTGATTGTCAGTAAGAACATTTTCAAAAGGTTCTACCGCTCTTGCTTGTTAAAAATTTTCAGATGTGTTCCTCTCATCCTATGAACAAAATTCTTCCTGCAATTGAGTGATAGGATTTGTAATTGATTCATTATTCGTGATTGAATATGACTGGATAAAAGGGACGCAAGCATCATAGAGGATATTTAGTACAAATGACATGTTATTAAGATTAAATTTACAGAGAACATGATGGACTCTTGTTGAAAATCTTTCTGGAGATGAATTGGCATTGATTAGTAAAGTCTAAAATTCTTCACATAATTGATTGTAATCATAGTTGTCAAAAACATCTAAAAATTCCTCTACAAATTGAAGCCAATCAAAAATGTGATATGATGGAAAAGACTCAAACCAATGTTTAATCCGACCCTTAAAAGTAAAAGCGAACGATCTGCATAAAACCTTTAAATCAGAAATATCATGCTTGATGCATTTACACCAAAACTTGTTAAGGTGGTGTTTTGCAGATACATACCCCCTACCATCAAAGGTGAGTTTGGAAAAGCAAAAGACTATCTTATTGGGAATATCAGGTAATGAGAAGTGGAAAGCATGTTCCAACATAGTGATTTGGGGAGCCATGGGAAATTAAATAAATTTAAAACAAAGACTCCTACAAGGTCAACTTGTCAGTCTGGCCTGCCTTCTATTGCATTTCAAGATAACACAAAAGAATAATTTATAAATATGGAATTATGACAGGTTGAGGGGTAAAACATTTAATCATTAAATTTACTCGACCCTCCTTCTAGTGCCATTTGTTGACAGGCGTAAGTGACACACCATCAACTGGAAGGATAGACCTGCTTCGGGGTTGTCTAATTAACCCAAGCCGTTTGGTATGACCTATACTGATGGTTTTAATGGCTCCATTAGCCAACTAGGGTCCTAAAGATAGCAAAATGAAATAAACTAACTAAAGAAAAGATTATAACAATTGACACAATAATTACAAATATTTATCTAAGAATGTGAATATACAAATGATTATGAACACTTTATAGACAGTTTACAAGGTTTTCATGAAATCTTGTGAAAATGATTGTTTGATAAAGTTTTTCAATCAAATATGAACAATTTTTTTTTTTTTTTTTAAGATATTAAACAAATAAATACTGAATGAATACTATTGAAACAATGACACAAAAACAGTCAAAGCTAATTAATGCAATCATCGTTTCATTCATAAACAACTCTAAATAAAAGAAAAGAATGCATCTACTAACCTCTAACTAATCAGTCAACTGAGTTTATCTTCCTGTGTTGTATGAGCTCCTGTCTGTACCGCTGTTAAGGGAAACCTATAACAAAACAATACTAGCACTTCCTAAATACATTCAAAGAAGTATTTGATATTGGAGTAAATTAATAACAACAGAAAGACATCTAATTAAAAGTCCCATGATCTTAGGATGATCAATATTTGAGAATGAGAGAAAACTCAGATCTGAATATTGATATTATCCAACATTTAACATTAAGAATAAATTAAAAAATAATAAAATGATAGATCAATCACACATAAAAAATGGAATAATAAATTATGGACATGATATAATATTTAACAGTATGAAAACACCATATGATGACAAGCTAAAGCTAAAATCAACCATAATAACATTCTCATAATACAACAGTAATGAAAGAACGAAATGGAATAAGCATCACACAGGTCTAAATCCAAAGGTGAATTGCTTTCCCATATTCTTTCTCAAAATCACATGTCCCTATTGTATTCCAACAAAATTTGTCTTTAACACTAAGTAGAAAAAACTATTTAAACAAGTCTTGGATCAATAACCTCTTATCATGAAAGATAGAGGATGATCCCTAAAAGTCAGTTTGTTTTTCTAAAATAGAATAACAAAGAAACACTCATGTAGGAGTTTGTTCATCAAAATTAATTACATAAATGAAATTGTTTAAAGAAAATGAAAATTCACTAATCCATTGAGCGTATAATCCATGATTTCGTCTCCTTGAAAATAGCATTTTAAACTGTTGCTTTCTCGAAAAAGAAAAAATGAAATTGAATTTTAGATAACAATACAAACTAATAATTTCAAAAGATAAGCTACAGGTTTTTGTAGCTAGTCTAAAATAGTAAAAAAAAAAAAAAAAAAAATCTATCTATTTTATTTTTCCAACCGAATCAAAAAAACTTTTTACCATTTCATATATTAGACAAAGAAGCAACTGAATTTATGAAGGTGTTAAAATTTGTTGAGTTTTTAGCAAATACATTACCAGCCTGCTCAATCCTGTTGTTTTCCAAATTTAAATATGAATTACCCTGTTCCTTATGCTTGTGGTTTTTATTCACAATTGATTTGTGAATGAAACCTTAATTTAGCTCATTAATAAGAGGGTTTTTATCCTTTAATACATCTAATACTTCCTCCAATGATTTTATAGGCATAAAATCAAATCGTGGCTTTCTCCCAATGGGTTTCGAACAACAGCAAAGGGTCGATCTATGACTGCATTGTCTTTTGTGGATCAACACATAGGTCTTTGATAACAGGGTTAGCTATATAGGGGTTGGGGTTTATATTAGAATGCAGAGGCGAGTCTATTGTGTTCTCATGTAAAGTGAAATCGTTTCTACACATGAGATCTTCCTAAGTATCCCCAATCTAAGATAGATGCAACAACAATAGAATTCAGATAAGCCCATGGTGAAAAAGATTTGACAGTGGGTTAAACTTCTATTTCTGATAAAGATTAATCATTTTATGCAGACTCATAAAAATATAGAAAGGAATATAAGATTGAACACCAACCAAACCAATAATAGTCTTGAATCTCTGAGCAAAATAAATAAAAACAAAAATGAGCACGTGAAAAGAAGAGATCAGGATATAAAGAGTAAAAGGAATAAAAAATGAGGAAATGAAAAGAATCTCTTGAGCTATGATATTTAGCAATGGTATTCTCAAGACATTCTTCTTCACTTTCCTTCAAACTTTCACTATGTTTTGGTGATAAATTCTTCAACATAATATGATCATCTAGATTTGCCTCCTGTATGATAGATAATTCAAAACTTTCATGACAAACATCTAATCTTTCCTATGGGTAAGGTATGATTTGTGGATGAAGGTTTAAGGTTTATTCTTCCAATTCCAGATGTACATCTCTAATCATCTTCATAGGAATATTAGAATGCTTAAGATTGTTTTCGTCACCTAAGTGTTCTTCAATAACTGAATTTAAGTACTAATTAGAGCAAGGGTTAGAAGAATATGGCAATTCACCTTGATCCAACATCAAATATTCTTCCACGATGGTCGAAGGCTGTGTATACAATGATTCAGAGGAAAAACCAATTTGATTGTCAGTAAGAACATTTTCAATAGGTTCCACCTCCCTTGCTTGTTAAATTTTTTTGGATGTATTCCTCTCATCCTACGAACAAAATTCTTCCCACAATTGAGTGATAGGATTTGTAATTGATTCATCATTCGCGATTGAATATGACTGTATAAAAGGGACGCAAGCATCATAGAGGAGATTTAGCACAAATGACATGTCATTAAGATTAAATTTATAGAGAACATGATGGACTCTTGTTGAAAATCTTTCTGGAGATGAATTTACATTCATTAGTAAAGTCTGAAATTCTTCACATAATTGATTGTAATAATAGTTGTCAAAAGCATATAAAAATTCCTCTACAAATTGAAACCAATCAAAAATGTGATATGATGGAAAAGACTCAAACAAATGTTTAATTTGACCCCTAAAAGTAAAAGCGAACAATCTTCATAAAACCTTTAAATCAGAAATATCATGCTTGATGCATTTACACCAAAACTTGTTAAGGTGGTCTTTTGCAGATACATCCCCCCCACCATCAAAGGTGAGTTTGGAAAAGTGAGAGACTGTCTTATTTTGGAATATCAGGTAATGAGAAGTGGAAAGCATGTTCCAACACAAGGATTTGGGAAGCCATGGAAAATTAAATAAATTCGAAACAAAGTCTCCTACAAGACTAGCTTGTTAGTCTGGCCTGCCTTCTAGTTCATTTCAAGATGACACAAAAAAAGAATTTATAAATCTTGAATTATGACAGGCCGAGGGGTAAAACCTTTAATCATTAAATTTACTTGGCCCTCCTTCTAGCGCCATTTGTTGAAAGGCGTAAGTGACACACTTCCAACTGGAAGGATAGACCCGGTCCGGGGTTGTCTAATTAACCCAAGCCGTTTGGTATGACCTGTATTGACGGGTTTAATGGCTCTGTTAGCCAACTAGGTTCCTAAAGATAGAAAAAGGAAATAAACTAACTAAAGAAAAGATTCTAACAATTGACATAATAATTACACATATTTATCTACGAATGTGAATATACAAATTATTATGAACAATTTATGTACAGTTTACAAGGTTGGCATAAAATCTTGTGAAAATGATTGTTTGATAAAGTTTCTGAATCAAATATGAACAACATTTTTATTTTTTTTAAAGATATTAAACAAATAAATACTAAATGAATACGATTGAAACAATGACACAAAACCAGTCAAAGATAATTAATGCAATCATCGTTTCATTCATAAACAACTCTAAATAAAATAAAAGAATGCATCTAATAACCTCTAACTGATCAATCAACTGAGTTTATCTTCCTGTGTTGTATGAGCTCCTCCCTATACTGTTGTTAATGAAAACCTATAATAGAAAAATACTAGCACTTCCATAATACATTGAAAGAAGTATTTGATATTGGAGTAAATTAATAACAACAGAAAGAAATCTAATTAACAATTTCGTGATCTTAGGATGATCAATATTTGAGAATGAGATAAAACTCAGATCTAAATATTGATATTATCCAACATTTAACATTAAGAATAAATTAAAAAATAATAAAATGATAGATCAATCACACATAAAAAATGGAATAAGAAATTATGGACATGATATAATATTTAATAGTATGAAAACACCATATGATGACAAGCTAAAGCTAAAATCAACCATAATAACATTCTCATAATACAACAGTAATGAAAGAACGAAATGGAATATGCATCACACATGTCTAAAGACAAAGGTGATTTGGTTTCCCATATTCTTTCTCAAAATCACATGTCCCTATTGTATTCCAACAAAAGTTGTCTTTAACACTAAGCAGAAAAAACTATTTAAACAAGTCTTGGATCAATAACCTCTTATCATGCAAGATAGAGGATGATCCCTAAAAATCAGTTTGTTTTGCAAAAATAGAATAACAAAGAAACACTCTTGTAGGAGTTTGTTCATCAAAATCAATTACATAAATGAAATTGTTTAAACAAAATGAAAAGTCACTAATCCATTGAGCGTATAATCCATGGTTTCTTCTCCTTGAAAATAACATTATAAACTATTGTTTTCCTAAAAAAGAAAAAACGAAATCGAATTTTAGATAACAATACAAAATAATACTTTCAAAAGATAAGCTACAAGTTTCTATAGCTAGTCTAAAATAGTAAAAAATAAAAAAATAAATCTATATATTTTATTTTTCCAACTGAATCAAATAAAAAAAGAATAATTTTTTTTTTTACCATTTCATAGATTAGACAAAGAAGAAACTGAATTTATGAAGGTGTTAAAATTTGTTGAGTTTTTAGAAAACAAATTACCAGCCTGCTCAATCTTTTTGTTTGCCAAATTTAAATCTGAATTACCCTTTTCCTTATGCTTGCGGCTTTTATTCACAATTGAATTTTTAGTGAAACCCTGATTCAACTCATTAATAAGAGGGTTTTTATCCTTTAATAAATCTAAGACTTCCTCCAATGATTTTCTGGGCATGGAATCAAACCGTGGCTTTCTCCCAATGGGTTTCGAACAACAAGATAGGGTTGATTTGTGACCGCACAATTTTTTGTGGATCAACACACAGGTCTTTGATAGTAGGTTTAGCTATACAGGGGCTGGGGTTTATATTAGAATGCAGAGGTGAGTCTATTGGTTCTCGTGTAAGGTGAAATTGTTTCTACATAGGAGATTTTCTGAAGTATCCCCAATCTAAGCTAGATGCAACAACAATAGAATTTAGATAAGCCCATGGTGAAAAAGATTTGATAGTGAGTTAAACTTCTATTTTTGATAAATATTAATCATTTTATGTAGACTCATAAACAGATAGAAATGTATATAATCTTGAAACCCAACCAAACCAATAACATGCTTGAATCTCTGAGAAAAATAAATAAAAACACAAATGCTTACCTCAGCCGCAAAAGAAGTTCTGAAAACTTTCCCTCCAAAGAATGAGAAGAATCTATGAAACTTTGTGGTTTTTGAAACAAATGTCCATGTGGAAGGTAAATAACCCCACTTCCGAAATGGGTTTTAAAGGGTTTGGCCAAATTCGTTACCGTTTGCTCAGAAACATTCCCACAAAAACGTGTCTCAGGCATGGAGTTACAGGTTTTCTTTAAAAAAAGAAACTCGGAGTCATTTGGTTCAATCTGAGCCAAAGGAGCCATGCTCACTATGAAAAGGATATAATCAGAAATTAGCAGGGCTAGGTTTAGGTTCCCAATGGATGAGCAACAAAGACAGGTCTAAATGAGATGTAAAAGCAAAAAAATTGCAGAGTCTCAGAGATATCATAACTTGGATAGGAGAATTAGGGAAAATAAAAACCAGAAGGTTCATAAGACTCCAAGCCACTTCTCACAATAAGTGCCAAAACTCATAGAGTACAAAACCCTATGTGCATAATGAAAAGTCTCATTAATGTTTCGAGCTAGCATGTCTGTACTCATTTGCATGAATGTTGATATGACAACTGAACTCATGAGAATACTATCAACAATTAACCAAAGTCCCTGTGCATTCAAACATTTTGCCAACGAACTAAAGAACCAATGATTCCTTAATAACCATAATAAACCAAAAGATTCGATAGTGGATTAATCAACCATTTCATAATATTCGAATATGGGTGGATTTTAAAACGTTATTTCTAAGGTAAAATATTATGAAACCAAGCCAAATGTTATGTTTAAATTCATGCTTACAGTCATGAATTAAAAACAAACGAAAATGCAAACAACAAAACTTAATGAGGTAAACTTAACCCAATCATCGCTTTGAAACTCAAAAATATAAACATTTACAAATGAAAGGTGGTGGTAGCTACATAAAGATATAATTTCTTTGTTGTGACTTCGATAAAAATCGAAAAAATTGGTGGCTGCCAACAATGGAGACATACTTGACAAAGCAATTATCTCTACATCACCAGAAAATTCATGTCAAGGAATTAGATGAAATAAATTTTTAAGAAACAGTTAATAACAGGTCAAGCATTCCGATCATAACTCAGAAAATAACATAGCTTAGCATCAGATGTATTTCTGCCTAAAAATTGTAATCCGACATATAACTTAGATTATGAGTGTAGCGATGTTTATGTAGTTTACTTCGACACTGTTGACAGGGTCACTGTTGCCAGCAAACATCCATAGCCTCGACAGGGATGTCATTTAACCCACTCTAGTACCTCTATCCTATCCAAGAGTCATTCAATCATGATATGGGACATCTTTTCACTTTGATTAAATTAAAAAAAACATACTTGAGGATCTTCTTGAACCCGGCACTGCTTCGCTACCAGCAAGCCTGTTCAGTACCTCGACAAAGTTTCCTTGGTATCATGCATGCATTTACCCGCTGCCAGCAGACTTGTTTAGTGTCCTGACGTGTTTACATACACTTCCCACACATTATCGTGCTTTCAACCCTCTACAATTTGTAGAACTTAATAATATTCAAGAGGGCAAGATGATACTGAAAATCTCATAGTTTGGCATCAAGATTTCGATCATTCAAAAGTCATTCTCCTTTTTCATGACCTTCATCATACTTTGGAAACTTAGATTTCTATTAGGAAACCATCTTGAGGACAAGAAGGTAGAGCTGAGTTGTTTTGCTAAAAACAGGGACAATTTTAGAAGTTTATTTATGACAATCGCGTCTACTTGTAATCTGAAGGAGAAATCAGAAGCACTGATTTGAACAGAAACTCACTTCTGTTGATCTGAGTTTTAACACTTATTGTTCAGGTTCTTGGGAAGTTATCAACTACTGCTAATGAATGAAAATTATGATTCCCTTCCACAAATGAGATGGTGACTCAAACATAATTATTCAGAAAACAAATCAAAATCGAGCAAAATGAAAATAGCCAAAAAAGAAAAAAAAAGAAAATTAAAAATATTTACAAGAGGGTGGATATGAAATCATCACACAAAATATCTCTTGAGATACTAAAAGAAAATAGAAAAATCCTCATTAATATGAATGCAGTCTTACTCGTGGCACCTTGGGTCAAGGCTGAATTGATATTTGAAATTTACTTATCTCTTTACTTTCCATTTAAAAGTTTCATGATAATACTGCGGTTTTGAAAAGAAATATTCAATGAAAAGCAGAGAGAAAAAGATTAAAGTGGACTTCCCTGACAATAGTCATATTATGGTTCTCTTGGTGTGCCCACATGTGTTCTTTAACTGCATTATTAAAAAGAGAAATAGTGAGAAATAAAACTAAAGAGAAACTATTCCTAAACCTACTCTAACTACTAAATAGATCAAAACGCTAAGTAAAATCATATTTCTAGTGTAGCCATAAGAGAACATTTAATCCTGCAAGGCGTAGAAAGTTGAAAATCAGAACAAAAGAATGTAGTATTTGCAGATACAAAATAAATATGTTATGCTTACCTCCTATATATTCATTTATGAACAAAGAAAGCACAACCTTACCATTCTTTTGAAACTTCTTGATGTATGAATCTTCCGACCATTCTGCAATCTTGTTGGGATATGGGTCATAATGGCATGGAAGAGTGTAAGTAAGTTTGGAAAACTTGTCAAGATTATGGGGACTTGACATAACCATTAGCCAAGGCCGAAGTACCCCATCCTCTTGAAAATTCTCCAAGTGTGTAACACCCCTCCTAGCTAAGGACATCTACCCAGTCAACCGGTGAATTTTTTTTTGTTTTAACCGTGTGTGCGCGCGTGTAGAAGAACAACCCTTTCGATCCTACATGACCACTCGAACCAACATGACGCCAGTAAGACAAACACATCAAGACGACAAGAAAGATCATAGGGACAACAAGAAGCACACGTCCCCGAACAGGAAGCGGGCAACTGTAGGCAGAGATAGACCCCAGGGGTTAGGCACAACACTATCACAGAGGGAACGAATCCGTCAGTAGAGTCGCAGTAGTGGAACTGTGCCTTTAAACAGCCCGAGACTACTGATACGGCTCAGATCGTGTCGCAAGAGTGGAACTGTGCCGTATCAAGAGTCTCGGGCTGTT
>JASDQU010242813.1:143214-159560 GCA_032191745.1 Picea mariana
TAAAAGATGGTTGTCCTTAAGGACTATTTTTGAAAAAGGGAGGTTTGTTTCCCTTCTACCTCTGCTTTTTCCTGAACTTCTTCTTGTCCTCCCAAGCCTTCCATAAAGTGGGATTTTATATTTGTTTCTCATATAATCATTTTTCTCTCCTTATAGTTTCTTCCATAGTTTTAGGATCATCATACATGATCTTTTCACTAATGGAAGATGGCAGTCCACTGAGATACCTTTTAATTTTGATAGTCTCATCTTTGATGAAAGAAACATACTTCAACAAATCCAAGAATCTCCTTTCATACTCATCAATGGACATACTTCCCATCTTGAGTTCAAAGAACTCTTTCATCTTTCTATCATAATATCTCTTAGTTGAGTATTTCTTTTCAAAGTGTTTCTTGAATTCCTTTGAAGTAACACTTTTCCCCTTAATATGCTTCACCTACACACGTTGATCCCACCACATGGATGCCTTTCCTTTTAGTTGATACATTGCAATTCTTCCTTCTGCATGAGAGAAATAATTCTGTAGTTGGAAATATTTCCTCATGCAAAGAATCCATGTCTCAACATCTTCCTTCTTGTGCTCTCCATCAAACGTAGGAGCTTTAATCTTGTTCATTTCTCCCTTCATTTCACCCACTCTAGATCTCCTATTCTTTCTTGTAGGAGATGGGATTGAACTACTGTGTGCCCTCCTCTTAGAGTGCCCTTGGGAGTGATGATGGTTTCTTCAAACACTCCTTGATTTCCTATTTTCATCAGGAGACCCATGACTTCCTGATTTACTGGAGTCACTATCCTTATCCAATTTATTTTCTATCCTTTCTAGGCTCTGTATCAACTTTATGTTGAATTCTCCCTATTGTTCCCTGGCTTTCATGAGCTTTATGTTATCTGCTTAGTGAGTTTGGACATGTTTCTGCAATATTTTAATGATTTTCATCATGTTTCCCTCCTTATCTATCTCTTCTTCATGCCCAATGGAGTTTGATCCTCAACTCCCAAATGGACATCCATTCCTTTAGCTTCATTCTATGAACTGAAAGAATTTTGTGTCTCCTCCATTTCTCTGCACTATGCGGTAATTCGGTTCGGTCCTGACAATTGTTAACTCTTCAAGCACAATGTGAAGTCAACCAAAATTTGTCAGACCATTAGTCCTTAACAAATTCCACAGTATTCATAAACCAATCTGATTCAAAGAAAACTTTCAGATTCCATTTTCTGCGATTCTCGATCAATCAAGAATCCCCATAGATATTTTCTTTCTGATTTCTTTTATGTTCTGCAATAATTTCTGAGCACTATCCCCTTTCTCTTAGCCCCCAACCCATGCGACCATGAGTTGCAGCCAAGCGCTAGGTTGATAGGCACTTACTCAGGACTGCAAGCCTCTAGCTTCAGAATTTTTCAAATAACATCACAACAATCTCTCAGATTTTCGGATTTTCGGGTGGATCAACATTCCATGGCCACCCATCATCCAACGGATGACACCCACTATGGAAATTTGACATCTGAGCTTCGGGAATTGAGATTTTATAAGCTTCAGGAGTTTGGAGGATTTCACATCTTCATACTCCCAACACCCCAAACCATTAATCTTGGAACACTCCCATGTCACCTTTGGTGACGTCATTATGTCTCGTCACCTTGACATTACGAAACTTTTGAAATTTCTTCCTTTCGTTTTGTTATGAGCCATTCTTTCAGAGTGTCAAGTCTCTGGACTTCACAATTGGCACCATGCATCCACTAGGACCCACGGTTTCCATACTTGAACTAAGATACCAAATATTCACATCACTTAACGCCTTTCAAATTGCAGGGGAACACATCACCGATTTGGAGTAACCTGCCTTTCGTCCCGCAATTCCTTTGATGCTGAAACATAACCCCCCCGATAAAATCATGGTTTGGATTGCAGGACCGCCCTAGGAAATTAACTCCCATGCAATTTGGGTCCCCACAATGCCTCCTGGCCGTCGATCTTGATGTATCGTGATCAATGCCAGTGTGGGCCCACCAACCTTTAACTATGTTATGCAACCTCAGGGCCCATATAGTACAACTATCAACATTCCAGGTGGGGGAATGTGGTAGGTATAGGAGAGGTCCATGTCACCTTTAGGTGACATCATCATGACTCACTACTTTAGCTCTTTGGAGCTTCAAAACTTTAGGCTTCGGGAGTTCTCTCCTCATCACACACTATTTCTCTTGAACATCGAAATACTGAACAACCAATCTACTGACATGCATCCCTCTTGATGGATGGTCAAGATTAACTCTGGACTTCAGAGATTCAGGGGATTTCTCCGTTCACCACTACGTTTTCCCCTTTTAACTTGTCTTGATCCAACCGTCGAACTCTTCTCCCCAGATCTACAGTGTACATCCTCTTCAGGGACTTCGGACTTCGAGTCTTTGGCCTCTTTCTCTCTACAACCCATAACTTCGTTGAAGCCACAAATTCCAAAGGACTTGGAGGTTAACTCTCATGCTCCTTTTCCTGATCTGACAGGTGTGGTTTTACATACGGCTAAACCCTATGAGCTTCGTAACACGACCAAGGTAACCTCTTGGCACAATTCTTCTCTGAAACCTTGGTTATAATGCCCACTTATCTGGCCCATCCAGGCTCAGTTCTTGAACCTTGGATATGATACCAATTTTTAACATCCCTATCCACCAACAGGCTGGGTAACATCACTACATGACATATCTCTTAGCTTTGATACCAATTTGTAATGTCCCCAAACACCAACAGGCCGGGCAATGCCACTACTCAGACACTTCACATAGGAACTAGCTATGATACCAATTTTTTTTAACACCCCCACCCCCCCAGGTTGGGCCACACTATCTCGTGGAAATAACACTTATCATCTCCCTAAAATTAAAACCATAGAAAAATAATATATTCTTCTAATACACATACTGATGCATAAATAACAGTAAAAGAATACATGCAGTAATTCAGACAAACCATAGTTGTAACAAAATATATAAATACATAGCATGTGAATGAATAGGGAATGAATACTTATCTTTTAATTTATATCCACCAACTGTGTGCAAACCTTCCACAAACCTCCCAACCTTAGACCATACTTCTCATCACGCTTAGCAGTGGGTCACCCCTGAGCTGGGACTAAGCTCCACCCAAGGAAAGGGAATCCTAGACTGGGTTGAGGTTACAAGAAACTACACAGTGCAACTGGAAGGATTCTCTCCAATAGCCTTCTTATGCCCACTACTCACAAACTCTCATTCCCCACATGCCTATTCCACCTCGGGAATATGCACCTTCATTGTTCCACAATCCATCGACTTCTCCACTTCCTCTTTTAGGGTCTTGGCAACAAGCCGAATCAAGAATTCTCAGAGATTCGTAGCTGGTGTTAGAATGTCTCTAGGAGAAAATCACTTCCCAATAAAATCTCTCACCTGGAGAGAGTTGCTCATAGGCCTGAAAACATGCCTCTTCAACGACGGGATTGAAAACCTGCTTCTTCAACCACTTCAACTCAGTTCTAGCAAGGTGAGGAAAACAACAACAACAACAACATTCAACTAACACACGGGTGACGAAAACAACAGAAAATGGGTATGGACACCAAAAAAAGAAACAACCAAACACTAAGACAAAACACGTCTCAGGTGAATACAACTGGATCAGGCTTCAGAGGACACACACGGGATAACTCCAGTATGATAGAAGGATTCCAAAGATGCATACTAGATACAGAGGATGACAATGGAGACCAAGCGAGTTAGGTGGAGGATGGAAGAATGGGGAGCGAACCTCCCCAATGAGATGACTCTCCATCTTTAACTTCATGCTCCCAGGTCGACACCTGTCTTCTTGGAGTTGCATGCACTCCATTTTGCATTTGTTTCCCCTTTCCCAGGAACTTAGGATAATTAGGCTTATTTTTCCTCACTTTAATGTTTTCATTATTGAGGAATATATTATAATATTCCCTTGGGTTAATCCCTCTATCTTAGCCCCTCTTTCCTATCCTCTCAGTCCCATCCCTTTCCCTACCTGGTGGAGCTTCGTCCCCCATCACTCTTTATTCGTGGTCGATCTATACGCAACGATGAATAATTTTTATTAATGATCTGCATAATTACGTATATGAAACATCAGGCTTATTGGCCTTAGAATCCAAGATCTTCATCCTATAACACATAAGCCTACCAACTTATCAACACTCGGCTCACTAGCCTACAAACATCATTACAATTCATAAATACAACTGGGGCTCATCCTTGGGGATATTACACATGTACCTTTGTTATAGCTAGGACCCCTTCTTGGGCACTCTACAAAACAAATCCTAGGAACTAGCACATGTTTACTTGGTACTTAGAACATATATTCATTTCTTATTATATCACATAACACTATATCCCTTAATCCATATTACCATCCCTAACTCCTAACCTTTATAATATCCATTATAATTCTTGATCCCTATAAACCCTATCTTCACTAAAACCTAATTATTATAAACCCGACTATAACTTTTAATGTTTAACTTCTATTCCCATTACAGTCACTTACTCCAACCCACTATGGCCACTTACCCCAAAACCACTAATCACAGTAATTTCAAACACCTATAGACCTTAAGACATATAAAATATAACATATAAAACCAAACTCCTCACCCTTATAACACACTGTGGGACACATGGCATCATAATTTCATTTATCAATGATCTAGAAGTTTAGTTTATGACCCAACTATTACCTTGTAAATTGTTCCAAATATGCATAAAATATGAATTCCCTATTGGAGTCATCCATTGAGAATAAAGAAATATGTATTTTTTATTAATGTCTCCTACCAAATACCTAATCATGTTATCGAGTGAGAGTAAGGATTTAATTGTAACAAGAGGACCATATGGATCATTTGGAGCTCTAAAGTACAAATACTCTAAACATTGCAAGTGACTTTTGTTTCAATATTTTCTCTTCAAAACTATTCTCTTCAAAACTATTTGTGAGTGTTGTTATCTAAGTTTTTGATAGGTAATTGTTGCATCTTTATAATTATAAGCTATGTAACATAATAGATCTTGGTTGGTTGAATTCATTTTCTTTTTTTCAAACCTTTAATCAAATCTTCAATTCGAAACTTCTAAATGTGGTTATGGTATAATTATGATATGTTTTATTTTAATTTATGTTCATCTTCGCTATCTAAATTTTATAATTTTGTTTCATTGTCGAAGTAAAATTGAATTTTTTTTGTTGAATATTCAAAATAAGATTCACTTTGAGAGGTTGATTTGTTTCCATGATCATCAAGTTTTGTTCATTTCAGTTTTTGTTTCCAATTTCCTTCAATTGGATTAGAACAATAGTTTAACTTCTACTCCTAGCTAGAATGAACTTAGGTTTTCATGGCAATAGGAGAGCCACGGTTTACAAAAGCCTCTCTTCCTTGAAGTTTTAATGTAGTTTCAAAAATATTGGTTGGGTACTAATAGATTTACCATGGAGGTATTAGGTTAGCATCCCTTCATTTCCTTTAGGCATAATCATGAAAGGGATTGATAAAAGGAACAATGGTTAGTTTTGCTTCATATAAAAAGTCACAATCATCATATATCAAAGAAATGAATCAAAAAGGGAATGCTCACCTTTAATGACTTCAAATTCTAATTTGTGTAGGGTTTGGTGGAAAAAAATAAAGTTTCTCACCATGTTCCTAGTGACAAGAATATAAATGAGCTTTCTCTACAACATCCAACAAATATAAATCTTCTCTTGGCGACAAGTGGATTTGTTTTAAGCCTTTCCTTGAGGGTTGTGTTATCACATGTAAATTTCCTCTTTGTGAGATCCCTTGGTCTTTTGGTGTTTTTGAAACATTTCTAACTCCCCTGCTTAGTCTATTTCATTACCAAACATTTACCATGCATTAGTTGGAGTTAAAAAGGTGGTCAAAGAGTAAAAAATCTCTCATTGTGCAATTGTCAAAGCATCCACTTGTGCATTTAATGATTATTGAGGAAGGTTTTATTTGGTTTTTGGGTTCAAAGTAAGTTTATTATTTATGTTAAATCCCTTCAACATCAATCCCACCAATCTTCCCTTTCAAAACCCTCAATTTCAATCACAATTTGCATGGGTTGTAGGGAACGTTGTGTAAATGATTTCTTTAGTGGTCAAATTAAATATCTCTTTATGAACAACTATAGAGTATTTTTGAAAAAACCATAGAGGGTTTTGTCAATAACAGACCCTATAACAAAAACCTCTCTCATATTTTTAAAATGTGTTATATTTTGGGATATTTGAATGAATCTTTACATCCCATTTTTCCATATTTAAGAATTTAATGATTTCCTGTTTTGGCCATCATCTTTGGGAATATATTCCGAGATGTTGAAGAGGAATTTTTGAAAATCCAAAGAGGTTTTAGTCAAAAAAATACCCAATAACAAAAAAATCTCTCAGTGTTTGCATAAATATCATGGTTTGGAAGATATATAATAATATTTTAGGCCTATTTTCTAGAACTTTTCCAAGCTAGATTTCATGTAGGTTACTGCTGCGCTGCAACCTTGCTGCACAAATGTGACAGAGCATCCACAATATGTCCAGATCATCATGGACAACTCAGAAGAGGTGCCAAGTCATCTTCAACGAGCACCAAGGTAAAACATCACCATATCAGGGATTCAAACACATCTTTTTTCAAGTGGGTACGATGTAATAAATTAGTCAAGTTTGACTCGTTTTTAGTAGTTTGTTTAGATTTTGATACCAAAATATGTGTAATTGTAGCTTAAATTATACAAGTTGTTGAATTTGAATTTAGGAGGATAGGAGGAGACGTTTTGTATATATTTTATGGAGCTACATCAACTCAAAGGGTGGAGTTTGTGAGGAGAAGTTATTAAGTGCATTGTAAATTGCTTTCTAAGACTATTGCAAATTGTTGAACCAAAATTACCTGGAACTTGTCATCATAGATTCATGTTATTGTTGATCCTTTATCTTTGTGCTCCTACTGTGTACGCTTTTCAATTTTCTTAATCAATCTATGTTTTATGCTTTCTTCTATATGTTAAAGTGAAATACATGTGTATGAACTCATCTGAATTTGATGCTCTAGGCATGCATTTTCCTTCTCTGTTTCTGTTATAATTCCCTTGGGATTCATACCTGATAGATACCCTAAGGTATTAGTGTTTCCTCTCTAAATTTTCCATTACAACAACATTTAATTGATATAAAAGAGTGTTTTCTACCTTTCCTATGATAAGGCATTTTCCAATTAACCAGTGTTCAGTCCTTTGTTAGTCTCTGATCCTATGACTCCATTGCCCAATGGATCTTTGGTCTGATCTACCACCAACTCATTAAATTAATTTCAAAATTAGATATCTATCCTTTGAGCATAAATCCAAATCAGTCCTTTTAGTGATTGATTTGAAAGAGAGAGTGACACAAACCCCCTGCCTCTCCCAGGGTCTGCGCGATTTCCCAGTCAAGGATCGTTCAAATTCAGATTCATATCAACTCTTAGGCTCATGCTGAGCCCCCAAACCGATTTACACCAACCTCTTTTTGTTGCCTTTGCAGGTTCTACAAAACCCATAAGAATTATCCTAGTCCTTCTTTCCTTTTAAAAATTTTAGAAAAAACCAAATTGGGCGCTAACTCCTGTCACTTGATGCCAATAGCAAGTGACCAATTTCTATGACTAAGGTGCTAATCCAAAAGGCACTTAACTTTGACCTTCAGGACTTATAACACCCAAAATTACTCAAAAACCTCCTCCCAAAGTACTCTGTCACCAAATTCATAGGATTACTCCATGTGTCCCTCTCCAACCCAATGGTCAGGATGAGCCCTCGCCTCTAGGATTTGAGAAATCTTCATTTAACTCTCCTCCTTGATTTTTCTCCCAGAGTGGTCGACCTCCGAATATGCGGCCCGTTGATGCGTGTCACTTCCATGATCAATGACTGTGGTGAACTCTGAGCTTCGGGCTTCAGGGGGGGGGGGGTCTTCCACCCTTTCACCAAATTTATTTGAAGTACCCTTCCTCTAAAGTGTGGATATTGCACCGCGTGTCTCAGTGATCGGGTGGTCACGATATTCCCTCCTCTTTGGGACTTCAGCTATCCCATCTCCTTTACACTCTCTAAACTTTCAAATGCACTAAGTGTCGAAGGCTCCTGAAGACTATCCTTCACACAACTATATTATTTCTAATGGTCATCAACTTCCTGGCGATATCCGATGGGATCCTCACCATCTCTTCTCCCAACTATTCTCTTTAATGGATTATGATCGTTGGCCCTCCTGATCTTAGTTCTCAAAGGTTTTAAAACCTTGGGCACACACCTTGCGATCTTGGAACTCTGCAACACTTGACTGTTCTCCACTTAACCAAGAGTCCAAGAACAACTCGACCTGCACACTCCTTACGTGGCCCTGTTCGTTTCTATGCACTACTGCTATCAAAGATTCAACATTATCTTTCATGAGTTTCTCTCACAAGTTTCTCTAAGTTAAACTTAACTCTGCCAACGCACTCCTTGTGGACAATATGCACTCCTTGCATGAGCTCTCAGAAGAGAAACAATTGAAACCTATTCTAACTCTATAGACTCATGTATCTAATAAAAAAATGCATTCATAAGCACAATAACAAGTATAAACAAAGAATTTAAATGAACAGAAAGCCTACCATTCATTTAGATAAACATAGTAACGACAAAACCAAACATTTTGATTTAATCTTCTCTATTCTATTGATTCAAGTGATAAAATGTACATAGATATAGGTAGTCTTCCACTTCTCCTTCAACACCTTTTATAGTGCTCTCTGGCTCTCAACAAAAACAACTCTCTCTCTCTCTCTGAAATGACAACTATTGCAAATTAGCAACAACTTTTAAAAAATGAACAAAAATAGTCTTCTTTGGGCATAAGATACAAAATCTATACAAGGGGTGATTCATCGAGATTTTCCCCGAAAACAACTAATTTCTATCCTATCAGTATTAATGCATCCATCTACTAAGGAATTATGGAGTTAATAGAATTTACAAAAAAGAGAAGGGCTGATGCACAACCTCTATACAATACATCCTTTACATTAAAGTGATATTGATCCGAGAGGATATTTGGGGATGGCCTCAGCCTCTAATCATTAATTACATTTATTTTTAAAAAAATTCAAATTCAAAAAGGTGCGCTCTCCTTTATATAATTCAAATCAGCTTCATGCATGTGCTAGATGATGTGCTTCACTCCAGCCTATCCTCCTCTTTTAATGCTGATGTATATGCTCCTGCATCATACTCCTCTAGCCAAAAATTCATGGACCCATTTCCATGAGCTACTGCATTGTCTTTCCTTGGTTTGAAATGCCTGCTTCACTTACCCAACTTGCATCTTCTTCTGTATGGCCCTTCCACTTAACCAGATACTCAAAATAAGTCTTCCTTTTGGTCCTCTTGCCAATCCTATGATCTATGATTTTCTCCATCTGTGGCGTCTTTTCTACATGAATTTATTTTCCCATATTATTTCCTTTTGATCATATGATCCTCCTATTTCATCTTCCCTATAAGGATACAGGTCTGCAACAATAAAAATGGGCGATATTCCCACATTGTCTGACAACTCAATTTCGTAATCATTTGTTGCAAACTTTCTAAGGATCTTCCATGGTACTATCTTTTTCATTTTCAATTTGTTATATTTTCCCCTTGGGAACTTCTCCTTTCTTAGATGAGCTAAAACCCAATCTATGACTTCAAATTGAAGCTCTCTCCTATGATGATCAACTTTGTCTTTCTACTTCTTATTGTTGTATTGCAAATATTCCTTGATATCACCATGAATTTTCTGCATCTCTGCATCTCTCCAACAAAATCTTTATCTCCTGCACTTCTGAACTCACGATGTCCCAATCCGCTTAGTTCTGATATCCCTCTTGGTTACATTCCATCCACTATCTAGAATGGATTTCTTCCCGTGCTCCGATTTTGGTGAATCATTGTATGCAAATTCTTCTTGTGGAAGAATTTGATCCCACATATTGTTATGCTCAGTGACTAAGATCCTCAACAAATTCCCCAACCTTCTATTTACCACCTCATTTTTCCCATCTGTCTAAGGATGGTATGCCGAACTAAAGGAAAAATATGTCTCCAACTTCCTCCACAATTTTCTCCTGAAATGACCAACAAATTTGGTGTCCCTTTCCGAAACAATGCTCGTGGGAAAGCCATGTAGCCTCACAATTTCTTTAAAAATAAGATTTTCTATGTGTGTAGCATCATTATTTTTCGGGCATGGTATAAAGTGTGCCATCTTGGAAAACCTGTCAACTACCACAAATATGGAATCACTTCCCCTCTAGATTCTTGGCAATCCCAACACAAAATCCATGTTGATAGCATCCCAAGGCCTATCTGGAATAGGCAATGGATGATAAAGACCAGTTTTATGTTGTCTTCCTTTTGCATACTAGAAAATTATGCATTTGTTCACAAATTTCTTCACTTCATATCTCATACCTAGCCAATAGTGTGAGCCACTCAATTGTGAAAATATTTTGTGATGGCCAAAATGTCCTACTAGGCCTCCACTATGCTTTTTCTTCAGCAAATTGTCTCTCATTGAGCGTTTTGGTACACACAGCTGGCTTCCTTTAAACAAAAATCCATCCTGAAGTAGATATTTTATCCATGGGATTCTTTCCCTTAACAAAGGATTTTCACATGCCTCATAATCCTCTTTAAAATCTAGATCTTCTTGGTATATTCCTTTAAGGTGTTCAAACCCCAAGGTATCCACTTTGAATTCCTACATAATCAAAAACCTCCTACTCAAACCATCTCAATTTAGTTTTCATTACCAAAAATATGCTTAATAACAAAAGTGAAATTTTGCATAAATTCTACCCACGTTCCATGCTTTTGATTCAACGTTTTCTTCCGAGTAATGAACTATAGAGCTTGATTATCATTGTACAACACAAATTCTTTGGGAATAAGATAATTCCTCCACTTCTTTAAGGCTTGAATCATTGCATAAAAATCTTTATCATATGTGGAGTACTTCTTGGTATCGTTCGGATTCTCACTGAAATATGCAACAGGTTTGTTATCTTGACTTAAGACCATTCCAATTGCTAATCCACTAGAATCACACTTTACCTAGAAGGTCTTCCCAAAATCTGGTAGAACCAGAATTAGTTGTTCTGTGATCTTATCCATCAATATCCTGAAGCTTTTATCAGCCTCTTCTATCCACTTAAAATATTTTTGTCTCTTTTTCATAGTGTCTAGTATTGGTGCACATATACCACTGAAATTTCTAATGAATTTCCTGTAGAAACTTTCTAATCCATGGAAAATGCTTACCTCAAATATACTCCTTGGTGATGGCCAATCTTGGATAGCTCTCACGTTTTTTGGATCCATCTTCAACTCATTTTAAGAGATCAAAAAAACCGAATATATGAGTTATGTCTTCATAAAATATGACTTCTTTAAATTTATCAGCAACTTCTCTTGCTACAACCTTCTCATCACTAATTTCAAGTATCTCAAGTGTTCCTCCTCGGTTTTACTAAAGACTAGTATATCATCTAGATATACAATGAGAAATTTACCTATGAAGTCTTTAAGTACTTTATTAATCAACGTCATGAATGTGATTGGAGCATTTGTTAAGAGAAATGTCATAACAAGCCACTCATACAACCCTTCATTTTTCTTGAATGTTGTTTTCCATTCATCTCCTTCTCTCATCCTTATTTAGTGATAACCACTTTTCAAATCTGTCTTTGAAAAATAACTTGCTCCACTCAAGCAATCCATAAAATCATCTATCCTGGGTAAAAGAAATATGTACATGATAGTGACTATGTTGATGGCTCTGTAATCAGTGCACATTCTCCATCCTCCATTCTTCTTAGGACTAAATACAATTGGTAGTGCACATGGGCTTAAGCTTTCCCTGACTAAACCCTTTTCTAAAAGATCTTGGACTTGATTCTTGACCTCTTCATTCTCTTGAGGCATCAATCTATATGTTTCTTTGTTTGGAAAAATGGCTCCTAGAATAAGGTCAATGTGATGACTTATTCTCCTAATGGGTGGCAATGAGCAAGGTAACTCATCCACCACTATATCAAAAAAAAATTCCAGCAGTTCCGGAATTTCTTTAGGAAGATCATCCATAGAAGCACTGGTAAGGATGACTCTATGCTTTCTCACCATAGCAAGCTACATGTCCTATTCCTTCTTGAATTCATTCAAGAGTTCCTTCCCAATCATGAGAAGTATGCTTTGGTTGGATTCTTCCTTCCCCTTCTTATCCTCTATTGGAAGCAACATGTGCGTCCTACCATTCTTCTCTAGTGTGTAAGTATTGTTCCTCCCATCATGTATGAAATTTCTGTCAAACTGCCATGGTCTTCACAACAAAACATGACAAACATCCATGGGTATTACATCACATAAAATATCATCTTTGTATCCTTCTATTTTATATTCAACTTGGCATTTTTTACTTACCATTACCCAATGTCCTTTTTGCAGGCATGAAAATTTATATGGATTTGGATGTGCAATTGTTTCCAGTTCTAGTTTTTCCACCATCTCTATGGATATTATATTGTCCTTTCTCCCACTATCAACTATCACCTTAAAAATTATGTCCCTGGTATTACAATCAGTCCTAAATAGATTGTTTCTCTGTATTGGTGCTTCCATCTCCTTCTCTGGTTTCAAGATAATTTTCCTCATCATGAGGGATTTTCCATGTTCAACAACTTTTGCCTCAACATTCCTTCTTTGCGCTTCAAAAATGTGAGCTCCTCCTCCTTATTTGTTTTTTTCAGGGCATTCCCAAGACATATGCCCTGTCTTTCCACATACATAGCATCTTATCTCTCCTCCTTTGCCTCTTTCTCTTCCTTGAGAAAAAGCATTTCTTCCACCATAGTGTCTCCCTTGGGAACTTCCTCCTCTCTATGTATGATTGTGACACTTTCTAGTCTCATCTTTGGGATTCTGATCCTTGTCATGGACAATTTCCTTACCTTTGTGTGGGCTTCTTCGTCTACTTCTTTGGATTTTATTTCTGGCCAATTTCTCTTCTGCTTTCAGGGCATCCTGATAAGCATCTTCAAATGTCCTCATAGCCACCATGCTAATTTCATCCTAGATTTGATATCTCATGCCATTAATATATCTGGAAACCTTATCCTCATCACTTTCACGATGTCCAACTCTAATGCTCAGCCGATAGAACTCTTCTGTGTACTCTTTTACTGTCAAAACCTTTTGTCTCAGGTTCTGTTGTCTCCTAAACATATTTATTTGATAGTCTTTGGGTATGAATTTAGCCTTTAGCTTGGCTACCATTCTGTCCCAGCTTTTATTTTTTTGTTTTCCTTTGATTCTTTTGTCATCTTCCAGTTCATCCCACCATAGTGTTGCATGTCCTTTTAGCCTTGTGACAACACGCCTTACTTTCTTCTCATCATCAACCTCCTCACAGTCGAAGTATTTTTCCATTGATCTTATCGAGTCTAGCATCTCTTCCACATCCAAATTCCCTTCATACATTAGGATTTCCATTTTTTCTTTAGCTCCTACTTTGAAAATATCTCTCAACAAGAATTCTTCTACAACATCTTCTCCTGCATCTCCTTCAACCTCGATTTCTTCACTCTCGGCCTCAATGATGCCACCTGCATATGGTAATCTCCTCTGTGCAATTTCCATGGCATCTATCCTTGCATGAAGTCTCCTCATTTCCTCCTCCATCACTTGATTTTCTACAGGTATGTACCTACGTCTTCTTGGTTGCATGGTGCTAAGATTTATTCACACATAACTTAAATTATGGCTCTGATACCACTTGAAAAAAAACCCCTGCCTCTCCCAGGGTCTGCGCGACCTCCCGATCAAACATCATTCAAATTCAGAGTCGGATCGACTCTTAGGCTCCTACTGAGCCCCCAAACCAGTTTACACAGCCCCCTTTTTTTTCCCTGTGCATGTTCTAAAAAACCCATGGGCGTTTTACTATTACTTCTTTCCTTTTAAAACTTTTAGAAAAAAACCAAATCGGGTGGTAGCTGCTATCACCCGGTGCCAATAGAAAGTGGCCAATGTCTATGACTGAGGCGCTAAGCCAAAAGGCGCCAAATCTCGGCCTTAGGGACTTATAACACCCGAAATTACTCCAATCCCCCCTCCCTAAGTACTTTTTCACTGAATTCACATGATTACTCCATGTGTCCCTCTTCAACCCAACAGTTAGGATGAGCCCCCACCTCTGGGATTTGAGAAATATCCATTTAACTCTCCCCCTTTCTTTTTCTCCCAAATTTCTCTGCCTCCGAATATGTGGCCCGTCGATGTGTGTCACTTCCATGATCAATGACTATGGTGAACTCCAATCTTCGGGCTTCCCGGGGGGGGGGGTGTTCTTCCATCCTTTCACCAACATTTCTCCAAAGTACCCTTCCTTCAAAGTGTGGATCTTGCGCCACATGTCTCAGTGATCAAGCGGTCATTATCTTCCCTCCTCTTTGAGACTTCGATTATCCCTAGTCCTTTACACTCTCTAAAATTCAGAATGCACTAAGTGCCAAAGGATCCTGAAGACTATCCTCCGCACAACTATCTCAGATCTGACGATCGTTAGCTTCTGGGAGATATCCCATGATATCTTCACCGTCGCTTCTCCCAACTCTTTCCTTCAAGGGATTACAATCACTAGCCCTCCTTAGCTTAGTTCTCCAAGGTTTTAAAACCTTGGTCACACATATTGCAACCTTGGAACTCTGGAACACTTGACTATTCTCCCCTTAACCAAGATTTTGAGAACAACTCTAACTGCACACTCCTTGTGTGCCCCTTTTCTTTTATTTGCATTACTTCTATCAAAGATTCAATGTTATCTGTCCTGAGATTCTTAGAGTTAAAATTAACTATGTCAACGTACTACTTGCGGACAATATGCACTCCTTTCACAATCTCTTAGAAGAGAAACAATTGAAACTTATTCTAACTCTATAGATTCGTGTATCTAATCACAAAAAGAATTCATAAGCACAAGAACAAGTATAAACATAGAATTTAAATGAACAAAAATCCTACCATTCATTTAGATAAACAAAGTAACAACAACACCAAACATTTGAATTTAAGATTCTATATTCCATTCATAAAAGTGATAAAATATACATAGATACAAGAAGTCCTCCACTGCTCCTTCAATAACTTATACAATTCTCTTTGGCTCTCAACAACAACAACTCTCTCTCTCTCAGAAATGACAACTATCACAAATAAGAAACAACATCTTTCACAAAATGAGCAACATCAGCCTTCTTTGGGCATAAGATACAAAATCTATAAAAGGGGTGATTCATCAAGCTTTTCCCCCAAAAAATCTAATTGTTATCCTATTAGGATTAATGCATCCATCTACTAAGGACTTATGGAGTTAATAAAATTTACAACAAAAATAAGGGATGATGCACAACCTCTGTACAATACATCCTTTAAATTATTTGATTCGAGAGGATCTTTGGGGATGGCCTCAGCCTTCAATCATTAATTACATTTCTTTTCATAAAAATTCAAATTCAAAAAGGTGCGGTCTCCTTTGTAGAATTCAAATCAGCTTCATGTATGCACTGGATGGTGTGCTTCACTCTAGCTTGTCCTCCTCTTTTAATGCTGATGTAGATCCTCCTGCATCAGAGATCCCTCTATGAAACTAAAAGGGATAGATTTCATTTTCCAAGTGGTTTTTGGTTACCTTTGTGATTTTCTTCCTCATCCAAAGAAGTTTATAGAGTGATAACAGGTTGTTTGAACAAATTATGGCAAGTTGAGACCAAGAAAATTGTTTAAACAATTTTTCATTATCATAATTAACATTATCGTTGGTATTGTCATGGTCATTGTTGTCGTGTTCATCGTCATTATCACCATTATCATCATCATATTAATCATCATTGTCTTAAACATAACTTCCCTAGTCATCATTATCCTCATCATCCTCATCATCATCATTTTCATCGTCATTGTCATTGTCATTTTCATGATCACCATCATATCGTCATTTTTGTGATCATTGTCATCATTGTCATCCTCATTGCCATTGCACCAACAATAATAAACATTTATTAATTTCCTCCTCCTCCTCCTCCTCATCATCATCTTCATTGTCATCATCGTAATTTTCATCGTAGTCACTATCATCATCATCATCGTCTTTGTCATCATAGTCATTATCATCGTCATCATCTTCGTTGTCATCATGT
>JASDQU010242814.1:9188-19355 GCA_032191745.1 Picea mariana
AAAAGTGAAAAAGAGGAAAGGTGGGACCCATAATTTCGGGATTTCGAAACTTGGGGTTTCGAGGTTTCAAATGTCAACAACCATGCAAGACATTTCCCGAGGTTCCAAAAAGGTAAAGTGGGACCCGTTACTTCAGGATTTCGGAACTCGAGGTTTCGGGGTTTCAAATGTCAACAACCGCGCAAGACATTTCCCAAGGTTCCGAAAAGGTAAAGTGGGACCCGCTACTTCAGGATTTCGGGATTTATGAACACATGGTGCATAAACACAAAAGAAAAATAAAAAATGAAAAGTGAAAAGTGGAAGCTTCGGGGTTTTGAGATTCAGAACTTCATGAGTTCAAAATCCATACATCAATATACACGAACCTCCGAAAGGAGAAAGGGAAGTTGGACTAAGTGTTCCTGTCAAAAAGTTAAGGAAATAAAAACAAACGCAAAGGAAGAGAGAGCTCCTACTGCAACTCTTCACACTAGTTTCATCACTCCTTGGTCTTTAACCTTTGCGGGTATTCTCAAACTTTGTTTTTTGGGAGAAATCTTACTTTTGTTTCTGGGAGACTGAGGGTGTAGAAGGATACGATATACCTTTACCTCGCAGAATTCCGAACGCCTAAGGAGTTAGGAAATTTACACGCATAGAGGGACACAAAGGATAAAATTCTCTGTATAGGGTAAATTCTATAATATCCACTCAGAGCCCCTTTTAAATCAATGCATTAAACGTCAACAATACTAGATCTGTGCGTCTATGAAAATTTTAAGAAATCATTCCATCAGAGTTTGGTAATTATAATTTGATGTTCCGAGGGATATGAGTTTGGTTTTCTAGGGGTTTAACTACCGAGAGGACCTGTCCTATTGACGTTAAGCTCCTCTTGTCCTTACTTATTATAGGAATATAAATTACAGGTGCATCCATCTAACATTTTACTCACAGGAGGAACAATTTTCCAAAGTTTGGATGTTTATTCTGAACTTCACGACGACAGACAGAGTAAAACTACAAACGGACTTCATCTTCCATTACTAGTAACTCTACTTCAGCAGATAGATATGAACATTCCAGCAGACGAATTACAACTATATATATATACAGATTTCCTTCACATAAATTTCTCATAACAAACATAAACAAAGAAGAGGAATCGTTGCAGTTCTGTTTTTTTAATCAAATACAATGCATCAGATATCAAATCATTCAACAGAGAATGGAAACTATTCTAGTTCAGATTTACAGGATACATGACATCGTATGAAAATATAGCCATTCATAATAAAAAGGGATAGATCAACATATCTGAATCCAATCCGCGGGAAGACAAAGGGAATGGCCACATTCCTCCCAACTGTATAACAGGGCAGCCAAATCTATTTGCCCGACTCACCCCCTAGCCTGACCATGAATCCATGAGGGTGAACTTTGAAACTCCTCCTCAGCAGTGTCCTTCAATTCCAACAGTTCTCATCTTGCCTCACACTTACTCAACAGTGTTCATAACAACAAGACAATTCTGTTTCAGCAATCTCCTCTTGCCTCACACTCAATCCGCAGTGTTCATAATAGCAAGAGAGATCAGGAATCCTTTCCCTGCATACTTGGCAATGTCCTGCCTCCTCGCATATGCTATTTATCCATTTTTTCCCAGGTCTTTTCCCTCCTTTGGGGATTTTCACAGATTTTCTTAATCCCTGATTTTCATGGGCTGCCATTGGCCAAATCTTTGATTTGCCACTTGTAATCATCAGCCCAGAGGCAGTTCCAACTTGTTCCCCACTCATGGAGTCATGGTCAACTGATTTTAACGTGGTTGTTCCATTTGTCCTCCTGCAGTTAATATAATTATTCTGTTGTGATACAAGTGTCATAGTCAAATAGTTAGTTGGGTCCAAACAGATCTCTGCCCAATAGTCACAATAATTAAATACAATTATTAAATTCGAAATTCGAAATTTCCATAAATGGCAAAAAAATTCCAGATTCGAATTTGCCAAAAATGGAAATAAACTTCTAGCACATAAAAATATTTATTTTTGGGGGATGTCACAGAGGGCTATAAAGGTGGAGTTGAAAGGTCCATGGATTCTTCCATTTGTTATTGATTCTTCAATTACCTTTAGTAGATATTTGTTGACTAGATCATAGAAACCCCTGAAAAATTCAATTGTCCACCTGTCACGGCCTGGAATTTTATCCCTCTGAAAGCTTTGTAGGGTTTTATTTAACTCTTTTTCTCTGACTTCAACAAACAAGTCTTGGTTTCCTTGGTTGGTTACAAAACTTGGGAGGTATAAGTCCACCTTTATGATTTCTGCAATATTGGTGCTGCTGTCAGCTTTAAAGAGGGACTGAAGATGTTTTTTTCCCAGGTTTGCAATTTTGTCAAAAGTTGTGCAGGGTCTGCCTTCTTGATTTTTTAGACTATAGATTGTGTTTCTTGCTTTCCTTCCTTTTTCATATGCTTGGAAGAATTTTTTGTTTTCATCCCCTTTTTTCAACCAAATAGCTCTACTTTTCAGTCTCCAAGTATTCTCTTGTTCTACGAGCAAGGTTCTTCTTCTTGCTTCTAGAATTTTTAGAGTTTCCCTAGCTTCATCTAAGAGAAATGTTGTCTCAGGGTCCTCTTAAAAAAGTTTGAGGTTTTCCTCTATTTTTTGTAATTCTTGTTCTTTTGAGGTCTGTTTTTCTTTTTCCTAGGGGATCACCAGTTTCTTTATTAATTTGAGATTTTAAGCAAACTGGATTCCTGCAGGAGTTTCCTCGGTATTTCTTATGGAGGTCTAGTTTGTCCTAACAAGTTGTTGGAAACTTTCATCTTTTATCCAGGAGGGGTTGAATTTGAAAGGGGAAGCTGGTTTTGGGGGGGATCATTCTAGATAGAGCCAAATAGGTGAGTGATCCAATTCCCCTCCACTTCCGATCCATTGGAGAATTTGAAAAGAGAGCGATGCAATGGATTCAGAGATCAAAAAATGATCTAACATTTTTTCTACTCTAGCTTCTCCTATCCTCATATTTCTCCAGGTGGGTAACATTTTTGGTGGATCCACATCAATTAGACCTTTTGTGTCCATCAGATGTCTGAAATATGTAGCCTGACTGTCTAGGTGGGTTGTAGGTCCCCAAATTTCTACTTCTCCCAAAGAGAAGTTTAGATTACCTCCCAAGATTAGTAGTTTGGGATTTAAAAGCTCGTTTGTGAACAACTTATCCTAGAAAGTGTTTCGATATGAATGTGGCCCATAGAAGTTTAACAATCTGAAACTCTTTTTGAAACCTTCCATAAGGAAGTCTCCTCCTAAAACATAATCCATTGCCCAAGAATTTAGGAGTTTTATTTTTTAAGTTCCCCTTCTGAGAATTAGGCCCCCCGATCTGCCTTTGGGACTCTGACCCAAGAAATCCCAGCATGGGAGTAGGGTGGTGAAAATTTTTTTTAGTGGGTTCTTCATCTAATAGAGTTTATTGTAGGAAGATGAAGTCTAGTTGGTTTTCTAGGAACAACCTTTTTAGTGCGAGTTTTTTGGGGGAAATTACCAAACCCTTGCAATTATAGGTGAGGAGTTTTATAAGGGAACCCTGTCAAGGGTTTTCACTTCTCTAAGCACCCCAATAATTGATTTGTGTTGGCTGGAGGCAATATCAAGCAAATCTCTGGATTGAGCCTTGTACAGGTGGGAGTTTCTTCCATGCCCCTTTTTTGTTTTATGAATCTCAGGGTTTTGTCCCAAGCCCTTGTGTTATGATATTGGTATGGATATAGTTCTATTGCGAAGTTGGTATTTGATAATAGAGTCTTATGATTCTTCGGAGGAGGAGTCCTCTGGTGGAGGGTGGGGGAGAATCCTGGTCTCTGGATTTGGTAGAGGAATAAAGGGGGAAATGGGAGGAGAGGGCAGGGGTGGAGGGATGAGTGGGGGAGGAGGAAAGGGGATAAGAGAGGGTGAAGGTAGTAGGGGGGAAAGACCTCCATTCAACAAAGAAAAGATAAAATCCTTTCAAAAACCAAAAGTTGGGCGAGATATAGAAATATGCATACCCAGAAAGTTGTTGACTAGAAAATGAGGGATGGCCTCTGAGCCTACTTCTGATGCCTGTCACTCTCTTTCGACTAGAACTATTGCCAAATTGTTTCCTTCTTGCATGGATGGAGCTTCTACTTCTTCAATACACGATGCTTCTTGATCATTTGTGTTGACTCCTATAGAGGATTTCGTGGAGGGAGAGCTGGTGTCTTTGGAGGTCAACATCTCGTTGCTCCTCTTGTTTTTCACAATTGGTCATCGATTTCTGTGTCCTCTCGAGTTGTAGTTGCAATCCTTGATGATGTGTCTATATTCATGGAATTTTTGCAACGGAAGGAGATTCATTCGCAGTTAAGAATTTTCATTATGGTTCTTCCTAGATATGTTAAATTTAGGTATTACTTTAGGCCCTCTCTTATGTTTATAAGGAATAGGATCCTTGTTACCGCCATTTCCCCTGTTTGAAGAAATCCCATATCTACAATTATGAAATCACCCAGGTGATTCCCAATGGCTTGGAAGCACTTTTCGTTCCAATGGTGTGGGGGGAGTCCCGGTAGTCAGACCCAAATGGGGATGGATTCCAATCTCTCATTGTCCGCATCAAATGTGGGGTTCCATATCTTTAGGAGAATAGGGGAGGAGTCTATGAACTAGATTTTTTGAAGGAATGAGAAATCCTAGGATTTTTTTGAGAAAGTAAGCATGAACCAACCTCTGGACAGTCGGTTTATTTTTGGTGGTGGGTTGTATAGATGATCCCTGTTTGAAGTCGCCCAGGTTTTTAGTGAATTTTCGCTAAATTGGCGTCTATAAGATTTCCCAATGAGATTTTTGACTACCATTTCTACCACTCCTGCTAAGGTTAGGTCATCCCCAAGAGTGAAATTTTGGTTTGTGGAGGAGGATCCTATGAATTTGTTGTGTTTCTTGTGTCTTGTTCCATTGGCCCTCTTATGAGGGCGTGTTTGTTGATTATGGGAAGAATTTTTTGTTTCCCCTCCAAAGATAGTCACCCACTAGCTGGAATTTGTTGGCCAGAGGTTTGCTGAGATAAACCCTTCATTCGTCGAAAGAGAGTGGTCCTGAAAATAAAATTGTTCTTCGAATGGGTATAGGTGGACCAGATTCGAGTCATGTTCCAAAGGAGCCCAGTCTGCGGTGGTCTGAGTGGGAGGGGGTGAAATCAGTCCTAGAAGAGGTGGTGAGAAAAAAAATTGTTTCAAGAGAGTGGGAAAGGGGGAAGTTTGGAATCACAGGGTTTGGTAAGGACTAGGAGATGTTTGAAGGGGAGGAGGTGAGGGGAAGACTGTAGAGTAAAGGGAAAGTAGGATCTGCAGCAGGGAAAGAGGATGGGAGTTGAGGCATGGGTTGGGTGGGACTAACCAAGGTTTATGGAGAGATTACCTTGAAAGTTCCTATAACTCCTAGGCAAGAGCAGTCAGCTTGAGCCTATCCCAAAAAAATATCAGATAATCCTGAGAGTTGTGAAAAAACATCCTCTCATGAAACCAACGGTAAAAGCCCATCTAACTGCTCTGTGAAGGCCTAGTCTTGACTGCCAGCTGTCAAATTCTAGGGTAGCAGTTCTCTAGGCTCGGGAGAATAGTCCACCATGTCATCATAACCGACCATGTTGGTTTTTTAGCTGAACGAGGTGAGCCCAAGAATTTTCTTTGTTCAGACCATCGCTGGAATAATCCAAGAATCGAAGCAATGGCCCCAACTATTATAGAACTTTGAATAGTTTTGAGGCTTTGGTAGAGGTTGCGGGAATCATTTAGGTGACCTGAGGCAATTCCAAAGGTATGGCCGCAGGGGGAGGGCACAGGAATGAGATTCCTTGTCAGTGGGAAAGGGGGGCTAGGTGGGACAAGAGCCTCGTGAATGTAGTAGACAGCCTGCGGGCCTCTGGAGCTGTTGGGCCACAAAGCTCCATTTCAAAAAAATCTATGAGGGAGTGAATCTACAACTAATAATAACTCAATCAAATATTTGATAGTTACTCTAGAGAGCATGTAATTTTTTTGTATACTAATATATAATTTTTCTTATGGGATATTACGAAGAATAACTCTCTATGGTTTGGGGTAGGACCATAACAGATAGAACAACACCTAGAAATCAACTCTAATATCAAGTATGCTAGACAAATGGAAATTCCAACAAAAGAAAGGATAAACTCCTACCTCTTCCGGACGTTCGTAGGAGATCACCGTTGAGATCTCGATCCAATGCTTTCTACCAAAACATTTTCCTCAACATCCAAGATACACAAGCATATGGAAAATATATGAAATGTTATCATATAAACTAGCATAGTCCATCAACATGTACACCAAATTTACCCATGGAAAATAATACAAATATTTGAAACATATAATTGGACAAGAAAAGATTATTTATATTAATATAATCAATAGAAGTACATAGGTGACAACCTTTTGTATCAACATTTGACAGAACCGAGAAACTAAGTCCCTCCACTTGGGCCTTCACCACTTCAATCCTCCACAACGCAAGCTTATAAGTTTTAGGAGTAATTGGTTTCCTCCTTCAAAAAATAGGGAGAGCCTGGGATCTGAACACAAGGGAAGTTTAGACTTAGAGGACAAAGGGATGCAGACTCAATATGAGGTGAAATTTCTCCAGAGTGTATTTTCTCTCAACTTTTTCTCCTTATCTTCAAGGATTCTATATGGCTCCATTTATAGGATCCAAAGGGAATTAAAGGGTTGAATTAGATCAATTATAGTATATGAAAGGCCAAGGGTTATGGATCTCATGACTTGGCATGGAAAACCTAAAATATTTTTAATTTTGAGCACAAAACCCGTTGTATGCGGGATGTAACAGAGAAACCTGCATATACACATGTTGGCTAAGTGTAGCTTGTGTATGTGCACAAAAATTTGAATTTTTTACTTTGGATTGAGAAAAATGGGGAAAATGAGTCTATAGAGGGAAAGGGGAGGACACCAAATTATGATGCATGGAGTGTAGAAAAAATTGCTAGAAAAGATGGCCCCCTAATGTGTGAGGTTAGAAGAAAAATTATGATGGAAAAAATACATTATAATTCTTAGAAGTGGAGTAGTGAGGACCGAACTGGAGGACTAGTCACCTGTTAGAATATTACAATACATATTGACTCTGTACACATGGTTTCCAATATGAATTACACTGCAAATCCATGTGAATATATAGAAGGTGACTTTTCATGGCCATGAATAGGCAATACAAGGTAGACATATGCCATAGGCAGTCATAGTCATGAACAAGACATATTGGAGTAATTCGATCTAAAAATAAACTAAATATATATGTATACAATAAAGTACAATATAATATTCCATGACAACTAAAGTCATATAGGTATTGGTACAATGACAAACAACAACAGGTATGAGGTGTCGCTATTGTGAACTAGAGGTCTTATATACTAGCTGCCAATGGTGCAAGTCTACATTGTGTGAATAAAAGAATTTGAAGTCGAACACAATGAGACTTTGTTTGATTACCGATCATTGAGGTATACCATTAACAAATTAAATATGACCCATCAATTATGAAATTATGCATTAAGGCACTGAGTACATTCAACAAGTGTGAATAAAGGTGTTGAGGTTGAACACTTGAGGAATCCATCGAGTAAGAGACATTGATGTATCCCCAATTGCCGATGGAGAGAGAACCTACCATTGATGAATTCAAGCCTCTAGGTACTCTTATGAACCTATATCTTGATTTCAGAATAGATGAGCTGAGGTAGATGGAATGGGATCCGCTGAAAGGATAACATTAATGTATCTCTCATCATCCAACATAGGGTAGAAAGAAATACTTTGACGATTAGGAAGAATTCAAATGAACATGATACGAATGAACCAAGACCATGTGCATCTCCCACATGCACCATATGCAAGTATTCCATGAAAGATACCCTATGTATTACAACCAATAATGAAAACTTCTTATAGAGGCAAGGAAACCACCAATAAGGTCTAATGGAATCCAATGCATTACACGAATCCTAATGTATGAATAGATTTTTTGTTGTTGAACACAAGGGAAACCACCCATTCAATGATCAATTAAGAGATGTCATGTGCTAGGTTCAAGGTCACCCACCAATGATGAAAGTAGGCCAGGGTGCAAGGTAGGACCACAATTTCTTGTGATTATGAGATTCACTTGTAAGGGGTTGGCTGACCTGAAACGCCAAGAATTTTGAGGAATGGCCAACAACGGTTTATACTTCCTTTGAACCAAAACATGAAAAATATGGATAACTCAGGAAGCATAGAATCAGGACTAATCATCAACAAATTTTTTTGATAGAGGAGGCATCGAAAAACTCTCCATAGAGACTAGAAGAATAACTAGTCAGAGGAGTAAAACTATGAGTAATGAGTATAGGTTCCTAAGGCCATACTAAACCCAAAGCTTTGATGAATGGACTAAATTTTTTTTTCTCTATTCAAAGGTGAAACAACTGTTGTCAATAGGAGACACATATCTTTCCGTGCCCTTCTTTTTTTTTTCTTTTTTCTAGATGTGGAATAATGTTATGATACAAGAGAGGAAATGAGTGTTGCAAGAAAGGCAACAAGTTCCACGTAGTGGAACATACTCATGCATGATGTAAGGGAAAACATGTTAGATATGGACACTCGAGGGGATGTTTCCTCTTGGGGTAAAGGGTGTCAAGATGCAAAGGATAGATGCAAGGCACTGCTTGGTGAATGATGATAATTTTTGGGGCAATATGATTATAACAAGAAAGCGAGAGCCAACATTAGGCTAAAAAATGCACACATGATGATGAAATTCAATTACAACTCAAAACTAGAAGGAAACTTCTAGTAATGTTATTTTTTGTATATTTAGTCCCCTGGGCTTGAAAAAGAATAAAACAACACTAGAGAGAACTCTTCTAGCCAATGGTGACTAGAGTATTCCTTTTTCATAATTAGTCTATTTGGTCCGAAAAACGGCTAAACTTATGCTGAAATAAAAATCCTTTCAAATCCATTTAACGAGTGTGAAAGAGACAAGCTCAATCGATAATATTTTCATTTTAAGGAGTCTACAAACAACTTAACTAAGACTCAAGGATGTTTTTATGAGAAACAAATAATGGAGGGAGTCCTATAGGTAGTAGTTAGAATGAGATTGAGTAATAAGAATGAGTTTCAAATGTAGAGTCGTAACAAGACTACAAGGGACTCCTAGGCCTATGGAGTAACTAGGGAACCCAATGGAAAAACATGTTCTAACTAAGGAACCCATGTTTTGTAAGTCTCTACCACTTAGTAACGACACTTCTAGTAACAACGAGAAGGTTCCAAGTCACTAAAAAATTGGTTCGTACCTAGGGCATATGAATGATGGTCATAGGGAGATGCAAAAAATCAAAGTGAGGTGAAAACATATCTTATATACCAGTGACGATATATGTTTTCCGAAGGCACAAATGTTCTAAAGAGCGCTAGAAATCCATTATATCCTTAAAAAACCACTTCAAACCAGGTCTTACATTTCATAATTAGTCCATATGGCTTCAAAACTAGGAAATATAGGGTGAAAACTATACAAAGTGGGTAAACATTTTCTACAAATAGTAAAAATAACAAGTTTTACCATGTCATTTTGAGTTTTTTGCCCACATAGTGATTTTGAGGCCATTTAACCTATGATCTTCCAGTGACAATTATGGGAGCTAGATTCAATGAAATTGGAAACCATTTGAACTAATTAAGTGCCCATCATGTGCTCTTTCATTTTCATGGTTTAAATTTTAAATTGGTCTTCATTCTTTTATTTTTGGAGGCCATAAGGTGGGGAAAAGGGGTGTACGTAGGCTTTAGTTTATTGGGTAGTGTATATGACCCCATGTACGTGGGAAAACAAAATCCTTCCCATGTACATTGAACCATATACGCGAATGTTCTAATTTTAGCCTGTGTACAACTCCATGAACATGTTCTTTATGAAGAATAACTCAATTTAATGTTTCATTTGTAGGATGGTGATTTAATGGAGAGAGAGGGAGAATGAGGATGTTGATGCCACAGTAGAAAAATATATAAGGGCCCAAAAAGCATTGCAAATATGTGGGCTCTATAAGTTTTGGGCCATA
>JASDQU010242815.1:6640-21837 GCA_032191745.1 Picea mariana
GGGCTTCAAAAGGACTCATTTTTAATGACTCTTGATAGCCATTGTTGTAAGCAAATTCTACCAGTGGTAGGTATTCCTCCCGTTTCTTGGGTTGATGCATTACATGCATCCTCAACATGTCTTCTAATAATTGGTTTACCCTCTCTATCTACCCTTCAGTTTGAGGGTGATAGGTTGTACTAAAGAGTAATTTTGTTTCAAAACCAGCAAACAGAGATTTCCAAAATTTTGAAGTAAAGTTTGTATCTATGTCGGATATAATCTCCTTAGGCATGCCATGCAGTCTTAATATCTCTTTCATGAAGATGTTGGCAATATCGATTGCCTTGCAAGTTGACTTGACAGGTAAGAAGTGAGCATCTTTGCTCAGTTTGTCCACAACTACCATGATGTCATTGTTTTGTTTGGTTGATCTTGGTAATCCTGTGATGAAATCCATGGAGATGGTTTCTCATTTACATTCGAGAATTGGTAGGGTCTACAACAACCCTGCTGGGTGTCGGTGCTCTACCTTGACTTGCTGACATTCTAGACACTTATCCAAGTAATCAGCTATGTCCTTTTTCAGTCCAGGCCAATAAAATAGATTTCTAGTGGCCGTGATCATTTTATGATAACCAAGATGACAAATATATGGTCTTTTGTGTAGTTCATCCATTGTGAACCTCTTCAAGTCGTCACAATTTGGAATGTATAATCTGCCCTTGTAAGTCAGCAGGTCATCATTAAGCATCTGGTAACCTTCATACTTCAGCCTTGTGGGCTCTTGCTTTAGGTATGATGTCACGGTCTTGAAAAATGCATATGTCTATTGTACAGTTTTGACCTCTCTCTGATGTCTGATTCACTTGCGCTTACAGCTGCCAAGTGGACTACTTTCATACTTCTACTAAGGGATTCAACCACCCTATTATCCTTTCCTTTTATATGTTTGATTTTGAAATCAAACTAACTAAGGAGATCCATCCACCTAGCTTGTATCACATTGAGTTTTGGTTGGTCAAACAAATAACTCAATCCACTATGGTCTGTCATAAGTAAAAATCTCCTACCTAGGAGCTAATGCCTCCACATATTTAAAGCATGCACTATGGAAGACAATTCCATATCATGGGTCACACAATTGACTTCATTCTCATTCATTTTTATGGACTCATAGCAAATCACATGTCCTTCTTGCATAAGGACTCCTCCGAGCCCTTCCTTGCAGGCATCTGCACACACAAGGAAATCTTTGTTTGGATATGTGATCTTCAATACAAATGCATTGGTCAGAAGGTATTTCAGCTCTTGAAATCTTTCTTCACATTCTGATGTCCAAATGAATTTAACCCCCTTTTTTTGAAGGGAAGTGATTGGGAAACCAATCTTGGAGAATCCTTTTATGAATCTCCTATAGTATCCTACCAGACCCATAAAGGATCTGATATCAGATACATCCTTTGGGGTAGGACAATCAATTATGGCTTTAGTCTTGTCAATATCAACTGCCACTCCTTCCTCAGAAATAACATGGCCTAGGTAGTGGACTTGTTTCTGGAAAAAGTCACACTTACTGAGCTTAGCATAGTGTTGATGTTCTCTTAGTACCTGGAGTACTAGCTTGAGATGTTCTTCATGCTCTTCTCTATTCTTGGAATAGATTAGGGTATCATCAATGAAAACTAATACAAACCTATCCAAGAACTTTCCGAATACGTTATTCATTAAGCACATAAAAGTGGTTGGTGCATTGGTAAGCCCAAATGGCACCACCACAAACTCATAGTGACCATATCTTGTCCTGAAGGTTGTCTTGTGGATATCTTCATCTTTAATTCGGACCTGATGGTATCCAGACCTCAAGTCAATCTTGGAGAATATGGTAGCACCCCTTAATTGGTCAAACAGGTCATCAATCCTTGCCAAGGGATACTTATTCTTGATGGTCATCTTATTGAGTTGTCTATAATCAATGCACAGTTTGAGTGTGTCATATTTCCTTTTCACAAACAAGGATAGTGCTCCCCATGGAGACACACTAGGCCATATGTAGCCTTTGTCCCACATCTCCTTTAGTTGGAGTTTGAGCTCAACTAGCTCTGGTGTACTCATTCTATAGGGTGTTCTAGACATTGGCACTGCTCCCGACACAAGTTCTATTAAAAAGTCAATATCCCTTATTGGAGGTAGACCTGGTACCTCTTCTGGGAACACATCTTTATACTCTAATATGGGATGGTTGTCTAGGCTGGGTTTTCCATCCTCAACAAAGTTTAGTACTTGTATTGCATACAAGGGACATCCCTTTCTGCATACTTCTTCACTTGGAGGGATGATATTTTCCTTACTGAGACAGGATTTTGAATCCCTTGTAGGGTTACCCTCCTTCCTTCTTCATTTTCACACTCCAAAGTTTTACTGTAATAGTCCAACTTGGTTTTGTGGGAAGCCAACCAGTCCATGCCAATCAACAGGTCTTAAGGTCCTAGAGGAAGTATGTTTAGGTTTGCTTGGGTGGGAAACCCACTCATGAAAAGTTGGCATGCTGGTATGAACTCTGTTACTTTTCTTTTGGTTCCAGTGGCTAGTTGTACCAACCATGAATTAGCATGTTTAACTTGTTGCAATTTACATTTCTCAACAATTTGAGGGGAAGCATAATTCAAATTAGAACTAGGGTTAATTAAAATGGAAACATGATGGTTGGTAATTGTACCTTCCATCTCCACCACTAAAGCTTGGTGGTAATCTTGTCTATTATCCAAGGCTTCATAAATTTTTGGCAGGCTCCTAGCCACATCATTGATTGTAGTAGCCTCTTGGATGTTTTAGACCTTCCTAAGGTTTCGTTTCCTATGCAAACAGTCCCTCGACAGATGTTCCTCTCCACAACCCCAAAATTTCAATTTTTCTCTCTTCATGTTATCAGTCTTACTTGGAGTTGCTCTGAATGGTTTATTTCCACTCTGGGATGGAAAATTTTGTTGATACACACTTCTGGCAGGAAGGCTCATCCTAGAGTTTTTACAAGGGCTCTTAAATCTCTAGGATTTAAACCCCTTCTTCTTGAACTCCAAATTGTTTTTCTTCTTCCAGTATTCATGGGGTTCTGTCTTACTCTTGAATTGCTCATAGAAATACCTTGCTTTTCGAATAGTATCTTCTAAGGTCTTTGGCTCATCAAATTCAATTCCGTCCTGGTAGGGATGAGGTAAGCCACTAATAAATCATTGCATCTTTACCTTTTCATATTTTATGTAGGGCACATACCTCATCAGCTCAAGAAATTTGTTGATATACTCATCTATGGTGAGTTGTCCCAGCTTGAGTTCATATAACTCCTTGGTCTTCCCATCAAAGTACTTTTCTGACAGGTACTTCTTCTTAAAGTATTTCTCAAATTGTTTCCATGACAAGTCCTTCTCATGGACTCCTTTCACATTCCTAAGGTCCTCCCACCAAGTGGAAGCCTTCCCATTCATGTTGAAAATGGGTATTCGAGCCTTTAAGTTTTCAGAGTAGTCACAGACTCTAAAGTACTTCTTCAATCCGAGTAGCCAAACTTTTGCTTCTCCCCCCTTCTTAATATCTCCATCGAAGGTGGGTGGTTTGGCTTTCTTGAACTCTTCAGGCTCATGACTCTTGGAATGTTTCCTCTTCTTTCCTCTTGTCTGAGAATGGAAACTAGTTTTACCACTAGAAGATTCCTTGGAGTTGTCAATGTCCTCACCAGAGGAGTCTTCCATTGAATGTATCTTGGCTCCATGTTGGGGATTCTTTGAGTTTCTCCTCCTGGTGTGGCCAATTTTAGGACCATTCTTATGTATCTCAGGTGGACTTGGAGTTTTTTTAGTGTGATGCATGTCCACATGACTAGAAGCTAGACCATGTTGTAGTTGCCTTTGTATATCTGATAGACTTTGTAGTAGGACCATGTTAATTTTCATCTGCTTTTCCTGCTCCTTGATCAACCTTTCATTGTCAGCCTTATAACTCTGTAGTTCTGCCATGAGGCTTCTTATAGTTTCGACCAAATTTGGAGGGGTTTCCACCATCCTCCTTTCATCAGATTCTTCCTCTCTATTCTAGGAGCTCTCCCCCAAATCCTGACGTGTCTCATCCTTTACGTTGTAGTTATTTTTTTGTTCACTGATTTTTTGAGTGCAGATAAAACATTTTATGTTAGTTACTAATCTATCAATTCATGAACAACACATATCATTGCAAGGTGAAGTCCGTTCTTTATTTGGAAACATTAGCCACCTACAATGTAGACTTCCAAAACATCCATCAATCAGTAGAAGGGGGTAAGGTATGGTATTACCCCATAAGTTTTCTAATAATATTTTTATGCGACTCATGCATGACCCCAAGCAGGCCAATTGTTGTTTCCATGCTCTGATACCAATTTGTAACACACCCAACCCCCAAATAACCTTTCTAGGGGTGGGGCATCGAATGTTCGCTTTTCCTGGTTCATTTTCGGTCCCTGACTTAAGAAAAACCTCTTAAAGGGCTTCCCCAAAACTTACATATCTTACTGTTCACTTGAACCAGCTAGTGAGGTATTCCTCGTGACCTCAGGATGAAAATCGAGAGCCAAGAACCTATGTTAGCAAAGGTTTCGGCACTTCAAAAGTTCTCGGTCTTCGGGAGTTCCAAGGGTGTTGTCAAATTTCTCCGATCGTTCCTATGTTGTACCTCGCCCTGAATCTTCCGAACTCCGAAGATATCCAAACCCCTGGGGTCCCGAATACGTCACCAACCACGTATGCTATGTGGGCACAACTAGAGGTTGACATGCAACAAGGGTCAAAGAGTGACACATGTCCTCAATAGAGGTGACACGTGTCATACTCTAACATGCACAATGGGTATGTGAATCCTTCAAAACTAGGTGACACGTGGCATACTTATTGCGGGTCCACGTCACCTCAGATGGCGTCATCTTAGATCGATAACTACCCAGCCCTTTGATCTAATGGTAAGTAGGATTCCACGTAGATCCTTAGATCTACGACTCTCGTTTCTTCATGGCTACAACTTCAAAGCTTACTAAACCCTCTCGATGCAAATCCCTTGAAGAGTTAAGTATCCGGACTACGGGATCTTGCGCCACGTATCCTTTTCGACCAACGGTCGAGATCCACTTCGACACTCGTGACTTCGGTGAGTTCATACTTCATAAAATCTTGGTCGGTTTCCTTCGGAGTATGGAATCTTCGGCCTACGAGATCACTTGCCACGTACCCCCTCATCTGAAGGTCCTGGTTCAACAGTCAACACTTGACGGGGAACAGGTAGGGGCCACGTGTCACTCCACGATGCATCCCCAGTTAGTCGGGTAGTTCAAGGTGGGTCTCTTAGATTGACGGTCCACGTTACTTCGAAATTTCAACATTCGAGAGTTCGATAAGTGTGTCTCCCGGATTTTCCTCCAGACCATGTCAGATTTGCTGCTATGTGTACCTAGCTCCTATGACCAGGGTTTACTCCGGCTTGTAGACCTCTGGGGAAAACTCACACATTTCTAAGTCACCGAATATCTGAAGTCCCGAATAACCTTGGATCTGTGGACACATGTCCCTCTAGTTCAACGGTCCATATTTACTCTGCGACTCTGACGTTCAGGAGTTTCGGCGCTAGACCTTTCCAAATCTCCCGAAGTATGACTTCGTCAAAGCACTTAACGCCTCCCCTCCTACGCTCGGTCTAACGACTGAGAGAGATCCATACTAGATTCCTAGATCGACAATCCTCATCGATTCGTGACTTCGTCCTTCGACTACTTTCGAGGATTCTGGAGTCACAAGTCCTGAAGCCGAAAGAGCTATCTCCTTTCGGACTAGCGCATGGTTCCTAGGCCCTAGTTACATGGGTCCTTTGGGAAAACTTAGGGGCTAAGCGTGAATCCCTTTTCGGAGAAAAGGGGTTAAGGACATGGGCGCAAGCCCTCTATCAGATGGGTGAATAGTCTAAGGGAAAAATTCCCTTCTCCCACATAATTCAGACTTAACATTCCCGCTAAGATAAACTTCATAGGGTTTGTAGGACTTAGACATTTCAATCGATCCTACCCCGACTCTCGTGCGGACTCACATCCCATGACTCTCTAATAGTTAAACTAAGATAATTCCAAGGTCACATATATATAACAGTTTACAGGAATCAAAGAAATTTTTTAATAATTGTTCAAATATTGAGAGACTGAATTAAAAAAACAAACATTTCATCATCACATCCAATATAATACACAAAGTGTGAAAATACTTATCAGAACTGGAAAATGTGAAGAAAATGCTAAAAGGGGTGCTCGTTTCCTCCCAACCATAGACACAACCACTCATACTAGATTTTCGACTGGCCACCCCCGAGCTAGGCCATGATGCTCTAAGAGAGATTCTTTCTCTTTGCTCCACAACAGTCAGGGACGAAGGTTAGTCTCCTTTTCCCACAGAAACTGGGAAACTGGTTTTCTCTGCTCCAAGCAAGGAGGTCTGCATGAGTACTTCCTCAGTCACTCGTCAACCTCGTTTATCATCTTGTAGAGAAACCTTGCCCCAATATTCTTACAACCAAAATAAGTTTTCTTCTCAGCTTTTCTCTCTACTTTAGAAGCAAAGTATCTCTATTGCTCTTCTCTGGAGAGTGTTTTTCTCTACTTTGCTATCTTGCATATCTGTCTTTGTCCCCGAATTACCTCATTTCTTTCCTTCCTCAAAAAGGTTGTGTGGGTTCGAATCCCCATTCATGGTCAGGCCTGGAAGCCTTACATATGGGTACCCTGCCCCATCTCCTCATTAACTCTTGAGGATAGCCTTCCAACTACCAACCTGACTGGTAATTCATTTCTAGGTCAGAGGATTGTTGAGCAATTAAACCCAGTAGGTACTGGTATGGTGAGGGTCATCTCAACCATACTTGGTTTCCCTTCACCATCTCTCTCATAACATCCATGGTCTATCTTGGAAAACTTCCCCCCTTTCAACAATTATGCAACACATATTCAAATTTAAATTCTATTAATGACATAAATTCATACATTGACCCTTTAATACAAGGGTTCGTCAAATCAAACATTCATACATATTTAGTCCGCCATAGTCTCTTGGATATTTATAGTTGTATTTACAAACTGGGGGAAACATGGGTATTACATTTGGTTTTCTCATCATCATTTTCATCATTTTCTACGACATCAACATGATGTCTTTTATACTTTCCTTTTCTGACCTGACCTTTGGAGTTGGGATAATTTATGGCAATGTGTCCCATATTCTAACAAATGAAGCATCTATAATTTGAGAAATCCTTCTTGAACTTGTGAGTCTTTTTTAATCCATGAGGTTTCTTATGTGAGTGAACTTCCTTCTTTCTCTTTCCTTTTCTAGTATGTGTTGCTAAGGCTTGATTTTCTTCATCGCCTAGTTTCTCTACTCTTGCTGCCAATCTAGCTTCTTCCTGAGTAGAATCCTCCCACATTTATGCTAAACCTTGTTAGCCTTATTATTGAACATATACCCTAAATGAATGATTCCCAAGATTTGGGTAGACCATTCAATATAGTCATCACCAACTCGACTTCTTCGATTGTGTCTCCAATGGCTTCAAGTTGTTCTTTGATTTGTGACACTCTTGTGAAATATGATTGGATAGTTTATGAACTTTGCATCTTCACATTCTTGAGTTGTGTTCTCAAGGTCATCTTTCGGTTGATATTCTTGCCTTCATACAATCGGGATAAGGCATCAAACATTTGCTTGGGAGTTGTCAATGATGAGACATGGGGGATAAAATGATCCTTGATAGAATCAACAATGATTCTCTTCGCTTTCACTAGGTTCTTTTTGTACTTTTCTTTGGCCTCATCTTCATTAGGTTCTGGAACTTCTTCTTTTACGAAATCTTCTAGAATGAGCATCACTCTATACTTCCATGCTCAGAAGTTATCAACAGCTTCAAACTTTTCATCAAGCTTGGTATTGGGTGCCATCCTGTGCTTGAACAATACAATAAGAAAAATAAGAAATTTTCAAGGAAATATTTTGTACTTACCAAAGTGTACTATGGCAGTGTGATCAGTTCTGGCTTCAATTCTACAGCTGCCAAGACGTCTTGAACTAGGGTTTATGAGGAAACCCTAATTTTTCAAAATGTGAATTTTGGAATTCTTCTCAGAGGGAAAGGTGCGCCCTCCTTAGGCAAACTTCTTAGTAGCCTTACTTTGACTAGCATCCTCCAGAAAGTGGGCGAAGTCACCTTCTAGGGTTTTTTGTAGTTGCAGGTAGTTGCAACAGCTGCATCAATTGCAACACAAGTTGCAATTTTCAAAACTTCGTCAAACTGAGAATCTAAACCAAAGAAAAGATGCGCTAGGGTTAGGAGAGTCTTCCTATGGTCTTAGTTTCCCCATCGAGCTCTTCTAAACTATGAAAACGACATCTTTCAGGCCCAATCTGATACCATGTTAAAATTCTTCTTAAGCAGTTAAGTGTGTTCAATATTCTTTAACTTTAGAATATTAGAATAATAATTGCATGCATAAGGATCACTGAAAGAAAGACATCCACAATATACACAAGATTTATCCTAGGAAACCCTTGTGGGGGAGAAAACCCATCAAAGCTTCTTCAACAAATACAATGTCTCTCCCAAGAGAGATCTCACCAAACAAAAGATAAACTAGAAAACCCTAACCAGAACAGAGTAGCGCACCACTAGGCCAAGATAGTCCTCCAACAGATAACCAAAACTTTTTACTATAACACCCTTCCTCTGTAGTTGCGTCACACTTCCTTTATAGTTGTGTTACTCTCTCAGACTTGCACACTTTTCTATGTGAGAGATATTTTTGTGTGTGTTCTTCAAGTGAGGTGCCTAGCCTCTTATTAATACAAGTTGTGCCCCCCGTAAATTAGGCCAGGGCCGACCTGTCCACTTTATCTTTCTAATTTACAATTGACTTGTCAAGGGAAAATAGGGTCGAATTTTCACAAAGGCATAATAGGGCCGACTTAACAAATATAATATAATATTATTCTTTAGGGTTTTGTCTTGGTCAAATACAATATGAATATAATAAGAATATCTTCTGAAGTTACTCAAACTTCAACACATTTATCCTTTTATGAATGCTATAGTTCCAATTGAGCTTGTGATGAATATCAATTCCAAGATACTTGTATGAAGACACTTCCTCCAAGATATTATTGTCATATACAAAATTATCATAGGTGATCTTGTTGGATTTAATGATCATAAGCTTCATTTTGTCAGTGTTCACAGTCATACCTGTACTAGAGCAGAAGTCCTTGAGGATTCTAAGTTGCTTACTAAAGTCATAGGGATTCCTTGCCATAAGAACAATATCATCGACATAGAGAAGAAGGATGATTACTATACTAGCAATAGTTGGTCCAACACAACCTACGGCTTCCAAACAATATTCTAACTAGTCAATGTAAAAGCTAAAGAGGGTAGGGGATAGGGGACAACCTTACTTGATTCCTATATTGCAATTAATTTCATTTGACCAACCCCCAATGCTCTTAAACTTGGCAATAATGTTCTCATATAACCTTACTGCAACAATTCTAAGATCGAAGGGAACTTTTAGCTCTTCTAACCTATTCCAAAGGTTGGTCCTAGGCACAACGTCAAAAACTTTCCTAAAGTTAATGGAACAACAAAGGAGATTGGTTTTATTGTTGTGACACTCTTTTGCAATAATGTTAAGCATGAGAAGGTGATCCACGATTGAATAATAACCTCTAAAGCTAACTTTTTTTTTTTTTTTAATAAATACATATATTTAAGATTTATATGATTAAATAATATAGAGTTTTATATAGAATTATTTATTTGAATGAGAATTTCAAAAATAACACATTTCCAAGATTTTAGCTCCAAGGGGTTAGTTTTGTAGTCGACATGTAAAATAACATTAGGGATATGTTTTTTCATGTGGGTGGAATGTTGGTACACTGCATGTATCATGTAAATTCATGGTATTTTGAAAAGTGGTAAATTTTTAATTACAAGTTTATTTATTTATTTAATATTATTTGGTTACCAAATAATTCATTATCTTGAAAAGTGGCAAATTTTTAATTATTTAATATTGTTTGGTTTGAGGAATTCATTTCCCTAGCTATTTTTAAATATTCTTTTTACATGGTCAAGTTTTTGGAATTTGGAATATTTTATTACTCCTTTGTAATAGTTCAAGGACGCACACAGACATTCATGGCAAGTTGGATGATTCATTGGACTTAGTGTTCAAGCTAAGTGAAATTGAAGGCATGGCAACTTGTTTCAACAGAAGAAGTTGTAATCAGTGCCATTTCTCCTGTTTCCAAAACTTGTAGAGGCTTAGGAGAAAATGGTGGCCTAGGCTAGGGAACTATGACTTAGGGCACAAAGTTCTTGCTCTTTTGGTGTATCCAAGGCTGGATTTTCCCAAGGATTTTGCATTGTAGGATTTAGTTTATATTAAGGTGCAGGGGACAGGGTATGGACAACATGGAACACAAAGATGGGCTTAAATCATAAATATTGATTAATTTATAATATTAAGATAAGCTGGTAGACATAATGGTGGAAAGGGGGACTTTCCATTGTTTTATTTTAGTTTATAAGGTGAAAGGAATACGCTTAGAAGTTAGGGAATAATTGTTAAGTGGTGGTGGATAGTGGTGTGGGGAATCAGGTGTACCTTGGGAATAATTTATATTAAAAAAAAGAGAGGAGGGATTATGATTATGAATCACAATTTGACCATTTTACTTTTTGCAATTTTATATCAAGTTAATACAATCTGTTTTTAGTAATATAGTTATATGCATATTTATGTGTTTTTTTTAAGGGCCACCCCTTCTGGGCTTTTAGTGATTGTGCTCATGAAACCAAATCACCACTAAATTAGGGGATTGTTGTCAAAGCAATCTACAGAAATCCGTACTTCTCTTCGAACACTTTAGCTATGGTTTTTTATATGGTGGATAGATCCTATTTTTATAATTCAATGAGGTTTTTTAAAAATAAAGTTTTAATTGAGAATAAGAATAAGTTGTATTTTTTTTATTATGCATATTATGTTATTAAAAAATTGGAACCTCTTATTTATGGATATAGATTTTTAAAAAAACACTAAATTAAAAATATTCGATAAGATTTGATATCATTAAAACTTTATCAAAAAGTAAAAATTGTGACTTTTAATAAAATTGTGATAAGGAATGGATCTCTTCAACACACAATCCTTTTAAAGTTATATATTAAAATTGGTCTTTTTAAATATAGATTTGAATTATTTTTTCTTATTAATAATCATTTTACACTATTTTATTGATGTAGATAAATATTGTTTAATCTGAGTTGAAGCTATATTCATTTTGAAAATTTTATATTAGTATTTTAATATTACTATATATATATAATAACTATGTAATAATAAAATAATGTAAATACAAAAATATGGTTGATATATATATATATATATATATAAAATTCACATCAACTACATTTAACCTCAATATTATCGTACTAAGTTTAGAGCAAACTCCTTAATATGACACTTTAGGCAAGGTCATCTCAAGGAAATGTACCACATTATTACATTAATGTTTGTTTTATTACTTAAAATATATGATTTGTTTAATTTTAAATTAATTCATATTATTAAAAATTTAAGTGAAGTTTTGAATCAATAAGAACTCTAATTTTCTATGTTGTTGAATTTTAACAACTAAAAGAAAATTTGTTACAAAATTAGATTTCTTCTTAATCAATTGTGTTTAGACAATATAACACTTTATTTAATTTTGCCTAGACAAAGATGATATAAACACCTCAACCGATGTTAGAATCTACTTCTTAGTTTATTTCAACAAAGAGTTTTTAGATAAAATTATATTGGAGAGTGTAAATTGTAGTTGAACACAACTAACATATTGACCTTTAATGCATAGTCTCTTCTAAGCATGAACATGTGGTAGCATCTTGTTTAATTTTAAATTAATTCATATTATTAAAAATTTGAGTGAAGTTTTGAATCAATAAGAATTCTAATTTTTTATATTGAACTGAATTTTAACTACTAGAAGAAAATTTATTACAAAATTAGATTTCTTCTTAGTCAATTGTGTCTAGACGATATGAACACCTTATCCAATTGTATTTAGACAAAGACGATATGAACACCTCAACCGATGTTATAATCTACTTTTTATTTTATTTCAACAAAGAGTTTTTAGATAAAATTATATTGGAGAGTGTAAATTGTAGTTGAACACAACTAACATATTGACCTTTAATGCGTAGTCTCTTCTAAGCATGAACATGTGGTAGCATTTTGCCTAAAGGTAAAAGTTTTCCTAGATAAAAATTGGGAGAATAACAAATCTATTAGGTGGAAGGACTCTTTTTTTCCATAGAAAATTGCACATTATATTTATCATAATATAATCTTTTTACAATGATTATTAGGTGGAAGGACTCAATGACTATACACCCTCTGAAGAGTATAACATTGATATTGTTATAGTTATGACTATACAATCAACCTCCCATAAATTTCTCTTTATTTAGAGGAGTTTTCCCTTAGTACTTCTTCTCATTCGGAGGATGATACCTTCTCTTCATTTAGTCCCCTCATTTAGAGGAGTTTTTCCTTAGTACTTCCTCTCATTTGGAGGATGATACATTCCCCTCATTTAAATGAGTTTTCCCTTAGTACTTCCTCTCATTTCGAGGATGGTACCATTATTCAAGGAAAATCAAGTCACTTAGAATAACTCAATAGTAGTTTATAATAGAATATACTTTCACTCATGTCAAATATTTTATTTTATTTTATTAAAGTAAAATATTTTTAATTTAAAAATTATTTATAATCATGATTTTTTTTTTGTAAGTAAGTATATATATAAAAAGCCTTTCAGAGCCAAAAACTACAGTATCGCCAAGTTTGTTCGAGGACTGTAGTTACTGAATTGCCCCGGAGGGAAACCAATTCAGCGAGCCTTCCAAATCAAAACCACAGATTTAGATAACAATTGAGATAACAATTGAGATAACAAAATTAACCAACTAAAACAGAATCGCCCCATGGGGAAACCGTTTCGCCCAGGCTTCTAGACCCTCTAGGACAGACGTAAGACATTCAAAACGAAATTTAATCGAAAATACAGGTGGCAAAATATAAGCATAACGAAAAACAAGCCATGAAGTCTGACACTTGTGCAGATGTCATGGCTCATGCAGTCGACATGTTGCATGCCACAGTATCCAAAGTAGGCTCTTGGAGAGCCGAAGCTGAGCCTGTTGTCGCGTCGTCCATTGGTGACAATTGGAGAGTCAGAACCAAGATCGTCGCTGAGGCCACTGGTGCACTGGGTGCCTGTTCTGTGGGGTGTCGAGAGCCATGCCGAGAGGAAAGCAACTGCAAAATTTGCGTCCCCTTCTTGTCTAGGACCTCCAGGAGAAACCGCAGGTCCTCCACCTCCTTGCGAAGCTCGAACACCAGGTCTTGTAGATTTGCAAGGCTGTCTTGGAATTTTGCACAGGTAGCGCAATCTGAGCAAGAGTGGGGTTGTTCCTGAGGTTTATCCTGGTGGACATAGCTGTCCTTGCGTGGAGACTGGACTAGTGGTGAGTGCAATGGCGGTGGCACAAGAGCTGAAGTCTCCGACGAATTGGGTGGGATGACCAAGGCATGTTGCGAGGAGGAGGCCAGGTCTGACAATGGCCCTGGGGAAAATCCCAGTGAATTCCCCAGGAGGTAGAACCACTCAAGTCGGCAAGCCTAGGGCGAGGAAAGAGGCGGGAGGCCACTATGTCTTTGAGAGGATTGACCAAAGGAGGAGGGCAAGGAAGGCGACGAGTTGTGCGAAGGTGCGGGAGCAGGCTGAGGCCAAATGGCCATGCACGACCTGTTTTGGTACCAGGGCGAGCCTCCCTTGGATTTCCCCCGTAGTTGAGGCATGGCCGAAGCAAGGCGAAGATGAGCAGGCACAGGGAAATGACAATTGTAGCAAGTGAGCACCAAGGAAGGGTGCAGACCACGGGATGGCTCTGACGAGAAGAGAAAAAAATGAAGAAATCGTCGGTGAGCTCCATGGTATGAATACCTCTGGCGAGGGAGGACGCACATGCGCAGAGGTGACCACAGTAATAGTGATTCCATTGATCGAACAAGAAGGCAGAGCAGAGCGCACTTGGAGCGTTAATGGCACTCTGGTATGAGTGAAGGCGATTTAAGTTCATGGTGTGGGAGGAGGGGAGGGGCATGCGCCGGCCACGTGGCTGGTATTGCGCTCATAGACGCCGTCCCCTCCCTCGTGACACATGTTCCTCACTAACATTGTGGAAATTTTTACTATTTGTAATAAATACTTTTCAAAATTATTTATAAAATTAAAATAATGAAATAGAGTAACCACTAATAAGATTATATAAATAGTAAAGGGAGATGACCATTATACCTCAAAGATAAAATTATGATATCTTATCATAATATTATTAAAAATAGAAAAAAAAAAAAAATGATTAAAAATTAATAGGATAAAAGAAATAATAGTAGAGTTAAAAATCGTAGTAATTTATTTATTATATATAAACAAATCCATAATAAAGTATTTATCTAGTTATTTGGTGTGGGATAAGGGATACTTATATGGCTCTTTTTATTTGATCAAAATTAATTATGATATATTATATCATAATATTATTAAAAATAAAAAAACATGATTAAAAATTAATAGGATAAAAGAAATAATAGTAGAGTTAAAAATAGTAGTAATTTATTTATTATATATAAACAAATATATATTATCTAGTTATTTGGTGTGGGATAAGGATACTTATATGACTCTCTTTATTTGGTCAAAATTAATTATGATATATTATATCATAATATTATTAAAAATAGAAAAATTTGATTAAAAATTAATAAGATAAAAGAAATAATAGTAGAGTAAAAAATAGTAGTAATTTATTTATTATATATAAACAAATCGATAATAAAGTGTTTCTCTAGTTATTTGGTGTGGGATACGGGTAACTTATATGGTTCCCTTTATTTGGTCAAAATTAGTTTTAGTGTCATAATTTTTTTTTTTCAAAATCCAAATCTCTTTGTGGGATAAGGGGCAATCATATGGCTAGGTTTATTTGGTCAAAATTGGTCCTAAATCAATTAAAGTTAGAATTCTACT
>JASDQU010242815.1:21857-34885 GCA_032191745.1 Picea mariana
TTTGGTGTGGGATACGGGTAACTTATATGGTTCCCTTTATTTGGTCAAAATTAGTTTTAGTGTCATAATTTTTTTTTTTCAAAATCCAAATCTCTTTGTGGGATAAGGGGCAATCATATGGCTAGGTTTATTTGGTCAAAATTGGTCCTAAATCAATTAAAGTTAGAATTCTACTTTATGTGTGGAACTTTTCCCTGAAGTTTTGGCTAATTTTAAGACAATTCAGATTATCCATTTCGAAAAAATGATAAAAAATGGTGGAACTTTGAGTCCAAAAAACCACCCTCAAATGAGGCTATTTAAAAACTTGGCATGAGATAAAGGACACTTATATAGCTCGGCTTATTTGGTCAAAATTGATCCTAAMTCCACTAGAAACTATGTGGTAAATTAAGTTAGAGTTCTACCCCATGTTGAGAACTTTGTCTTTAATGTTTTGACCAATTTTAAGACAATCCACATCATCCAATTTTCCAAAAAGATAAAACTCTAATTTGTAAAAAAAAAAAAACCAACCTTCATTGAAAATGAATGAAACATTTAAATACAATGCCCATACACAAACCAAAAACCTCCACCCAATCAACATTTATAACCAACTTAATGCATTTTGACTTTTTTTTTTTCCAAAAAAAATTATCTCAAATTTATATAGAGTATAAATTCGTTTACAAATCCAGCAACAAGCTGTGTTCATCACAGTACTATTCCAACACCCATGCTCGAAAGCAAAACTAAACAAAAAACAACCCAGCACAACACGCAGGTTGTAAACAGTGAACAAAATATAAGGCAGAAAACCCCAACAGGGATAAGATAGCAGCAGAAGGAAAAATGACTCGGCGGCAGCAGATGGCCCCAAACGCCCTCAATGGCGCTCCACGCGGGTGCCCCTACTGTAGCCAACCGATCCTCCCCCGCCACCGAATAACATCCCTGCGAGCAAACCCCCGGAAGCCACAGCCAGACCGTGAAAAATGCCCAGCAGGCCTCCACGCGAATGCACAGCAAAAGAACCGACAACAAACCGTTGACCGGTCCGCGCGTCCACCACCCGGTTACCTGCAGCGCCTCCACCCAGCGACACCACCGACGCCGTCTGAAATACACCGCAGGCCGCCTCCACCATGTCCGCTCTGGACCCGCCCGTCCGCTCTGAAAAGGGTAACCCGCACCTGTGCTTCGCCCCGAAGAAGAAACCAGAGATGCGGCTAGCAAGACCTAGCCACAAAGCCCCCATGGGAGAACCTATAATCGACTCTCAAACCCTAAAATCGCCGCTCCGCTGAATGCACTTTGACCTTAAAGTCCTAAAATCTCAAAATCCCCACCAAAAAAAATTAAGAGAATTGAAAATAACGGAACTATTAACTGAACTACATACGTAAACCCCGAAATTGAATTTTTCTAATCACACTAAAAACCCTCAAATTAAATTTTACTAAATCAAAATGAAAAAAACAAAATCAATACACGGGAGAATGTGGATTTAGTTGGTTTTTAATCCTACTTTCTTAACAAAATCATTTTTTTAAACAAACATATTATGCTTCATGCCCATAATGTCAAATTTTTATCTTATAAGATTCCAACAGATTACAACTGAACCCTATTAATAATCTAAAGTAATTTGGCATAATAACTGAAGAATTTAACAAAAAATGAATTTTGTTCGAGTGACGAGACCCATGATGCCAAATTTTCATTTTTGTGATTAGTAAAACAAATACTTATAATCCACTGTACTGTACTTGGATGTCTTTTGGCCTGATAATTGATGCTCACTGCAAGAGCAGGGCAGAGGGAAAATTTAATTCATCCTCCACCAGTTGTAAATACTTCTGTGCTGTCAAGGAGCGATGGCAGGTTAATCTCGTGTGCAGCAGGCATATAACTTGTCCAGTAACATAATGGTTGAGCATCAATATAATATCGTGATATATACATTGTGTATGCAACCATTACATTAGGGTTTATGGTTTGGACTCGTAAGTTATTGTCCTGATCGGGCAAAGTGTACTCATCCTAATTTTTTGGACCCAGTGGGAACGTGGATATATAAATATGGATCTACCACACGAAGCCCAATGGAGACTGAATAAACAAAAGGAGAATGGGAGTTTGTTGAGATAGCTGGGTATGATGGATCGCTAGGCTGTGTTGATTTCTCCACCCTCCTCAAAGTCTTGTAATCTGTGAAGGAGGGGACACAAAAATGGATGCAGATGCCGATTGGAATACAGAAGGGGCAGAAGAAGCAGAAGAGGCTAGTGAGACATACAGATAGGTAGAGGATACACAGTGTGTATATACCCATCAGTCCAGTCCCAATTCCATTGATCTTTTGTGGGCCTGCAATGGACAGGAGAGCTCAGAAGAATGGATTCTGGAGGTGGATTTGGATGGTTTTATTGGTTTGGATTGATTTTGTTATAGGACTTGAGATGGGTGCCAATGGGTTGCTGTTGAGGAGGGATGCAGAGGCCCTGATTGTGTTCAAGAAAGGAGTTACAGGGGATCCGAGGGGAGTTTTGAATGGATGGGTATTGAACAATGATGGGGAAGTGGGTAACCCATGTGACTGGTATGGAGTCAGCTGCTCACTGTGGAGAGTAACCGTGGTTGACCTGGGAAATGCAGGGCTCTCTGGCAATTTGTGGGTTGAGAGAATTCTATCAGGGTTGGATAAACTTGACAGGCTTGTGCTGAGAGGGAACAACTTCACAGGGGATTTGGGCTCCAAACAGAAGATGGGAAATGTGTGCAGCGTCAGCACACTGGATTTATCAGACAACAAACTATCAGGGAATTTCGATATGGATTTCTTCAGTGTATGTCAAAGTCTGGTTTCACTGAATATTTCACACAACTCTCTGACAACTGCTGTAATGGCGGTAGGCAGGGGTGCTGTTAGTTTTGGGCCGTCAATACAAGTGTTGGATATCTCACACAATCTGTTGTCCGATGACAGTTTACTATCCGGAATCCTCACCAACTGCCAGAATTTGCAGAACTTGGACCTTTCATATAACAAGATCAATGGCAGCCTCCCTCCCGGGATTGGTCAGTGCACTCAACTGGTAAGTCTCAATCTCTCTTCAAATCTGTTCACTGACGGAATACCCACAGACCTAATTATAAGCACCCACAGCACCGAATGCAGTGCGGGGAATTGTAGTATTAAGTCAAGTCTTCAAGTCCTGGATCTCTCAAACAACAACCTTTCCGGTTCTCTTTCGACCTTGCAGCTTGGTGATTCATGTGCCAGATTGACAGTCCTAGACCTCTCTTCCAATGCCCTCACAGGCAAAATCCCTCCTTCTCTAGGTAACTGCAAGGACCTTAAACTGCTCAATCTGTCTGCAAACTTGTTGCTCGGTACCATACCTGCAGCTCTAGGAGGGCTGAGCAGCATAGAACAGCTCTTAGTTTTCAAAAACAATCTGAATGGAAACATCCCTCCAGAGTTGGGAAACATATGCCCAACATTGAAGGAGCTTGATCTTTCATCCAACAACAACATTTCAGGACCCATACCGCCTTCCTTCGCCTTGTGTTCTTCGCTGGACACCATTAACCTCAGCAACAATCAGCTTTTCGGTAACTTTCTGGGTGATCTGTTCGGGAACCTTCATTCACTGAGGGTATTGTTGCTGTCCTACAACAATCTGACAGGGTCAATACCACTTTCCCTGGCCAACTGCTCTAGTTTGGAGGTTCTGGACTTGAGTTCAAACTACATTTCTGGAACAATCCCACCTGGTATTTGTAACCCTTCCTCTTCCTTGCAAAGGCTGTCTCTGCCCAACAATCTCCTGACTGGATCGCTGCCACCTGAGCTCGCCAACTGCCGGAATCTCCGCACAATAGATTTCAGCTTCAATTACTTGAATGGGACCATCCCTGCAATATTGGGTTCAATGCCATATTTACAAGACCTGATCATATGGCTCAACCACCTTGAAGGACAAATTCCTGATAAAATTTGCGACAGTGGAAGCTTGCAGACTCTCATATTGAACAACAACTTTCTCACAGGCGAAGTCCCATCGGCTCTCACGAAATGTCCCAACCTTGTGTGGATATCTCTGTCCAGCAACAGATTGAGTGGTAGCTTACCATCTTCACTGGGTCATTTGGATAAGCTGGCAATACTTCAGTTGGGTAACAACTCTCTTTCGGGTCCAATTCCTCCAGAGCTTGGCAACTGCAGCAGTTTGATATGGTTGGATCTAAATAGTAACATGTTGAGCGGTTCCATACCTGCAGAGTTGTCACAGCAATCGGGTCATATTGTAGCTGGAGGTGTAGCTGGAAAATTGTTTGCTTTTGTGAGAAATGAAGGTGGAACGGCCTGTAGGGGTGCTGGTGGACTCTTGGAATTTGCTGGGATTCGGCCTGAGCAACTCTCGCGTTCTCCTATGTTACATTCGTGTGAATTCACCAGGGTTTACCTGGGCACTACAATGTACAAGTTTACAGACAATGGTACACTCATTTACTTGGACTTGTCCTACAACTCCCTTTCAGGAACTATTCCGGAAGGTTTTGGATCTATGTATTATTTAGAAGTGTTCAATTTTGGACACAATCTTATTACTGGGACAATTCCATCCAGCTTGGGAGGTTTAAAACAAGTCGGTGTCTTGGACTTGTCTCACAATAGGCTACATGGAAATATCCCAGGATCATTAGGAGGGCTATCATTTTTAGTTGATTTAGATCTATCCCACAACAATCTAACGGGACTTATCCCTTCTTCCGGTCAGCTCATGACATTCCCTGCTTCGAAATATGACAATAATTCGGGTCTATGTGGAGTACCCCTTCCAGCATGTGACTCTAATGAACCCACGAATGGCGAAGAATCTGATCATCCATCCTCAGGTCATCGTGCTAGAAGAAATGGGGCTTTAGCGGGAAGTGTGGCTATGGGACTACTGCTTGCTCTGTCATGCATCCTTGGACTCATTTTTATTGCTGTAAAAACAAAAAAACAGAAAAATCAGGAAGATAAGAGAGATAAATACATGGATAGTCTACCCACCTCAGGAAGTGGTAGCTGGAAGTTGTCTGGTGTTCTAGAGCCCTTGAGCATCAATGTTGCAACTTTTGAAAAGCCCTTGAGAAAGCTTACATTTGCTCACCTACTTGAGGCCACGAATGGGTTCAGTGCCGACAGCTTAATTGGATCGGGAGGATTCGGAGATGTATACAAGGCTCAGTTAAAAGATGGATCTGTTGTAGCGATAAAAAAGCTCATTCATGTGAGTGGTCAAGGAGATAGAGAATTTACAGCAGAGATGGAAACTATAGGGAAAATTAAGCATAGGAACCTTGTTCCTCTCCTTGGCTACTGCAAAATAGGTGAAGAAAGGCTACTTGTTTATGAATACATGAGGTGGGGTAGTCTGGAAACAGTACTACATGAAAAAATCAAGGGAAGTACTTCACTTGACTGGGCTACAAGGAAAAAAATTGCCATTGGGTCTGCAAGAGGATTAGCATTTCTTCACCACAGTTGCATTCCCCATATCATTCACAGGGACATGAAGTCAAGTAATGTCCTTCTGGATGAGAATATGGATGCTAGAGTTTCTGATTTCGGAATGGCCAGGCTCATGAATGCACTGGATACTCATTTAAGTGTCAGCACTCTGGCTGGTACTCCTGGTTATGTGCCACCAGAGTATTATCAGAGTTTTCGCTGCACAACAAAGGGAGATGTTTACAGCTATGGGGTTATTTTGCTCGAACTTCTCTCGGGAAGAAGACCTATAGACCCTGTCGAGTTTGGGGACAACAATCTAGTTGGATGGATGAAACAAAATGTGAAGGTAAAGAAAGCTTTAGATGTATTTGATCCAGTGCTAATAAAAGACAAACACATAGAGATGGATCTGTATCAACATCTCCGAATTGCCTGCGAATGCCTTGATGATCGCCCGTGGCGAAGACCCACCATGATCCAAGTCTTGGCCATGTTCAGAGAGCTTCAAACGGATGGGGAAGCCGAACTAGATGGATTTACTCTACCGGAGGATGTGGATATCCATGAAGAAAAATCCTCCTGATTGGTTCTCCATCTATTCTAAATTCCTTGTCTTATTTATTTTCTGTATAATGCATTGCATTCCTATCTTCTGATAGTTTTGTTGAGTGGATGTGTAAATAATATAATAGAGCAATGAAACAGACATCTGCTAATCCTGATAATTGCATCGATGCCCCAGCACTTGTCTTGTTTGTAGAAAAATGCAGGAGATATGCAGAAGAAATATATACTTTGACTACCACCATCCATGAATTATTTAGGGGTGAAATGTTGGGAAGAAGAGGAATGTGCACAACAAAAGGAGATTGATTGACAGCAGATACCAGGCTACGATGCTTTGGATTCTCTGGTTAATGGTGGTGAGGATGATATTGATAGCTTACTGTCCACGCATAAATTTTGGATTGGGAAGGCGTTCATGACTCAATTCATGAAAATTAAAAATGAAGATGATTATTATACTATGAATATGATGAGGCAAAACATATACAATGTATATGTATCAGTCTTTTCTTCCCATTTAATACAAGTCAATGTAATAAGATTGCAATTTATTCAGTAATATTCAATATATATTCTGACATGGCAAGATGTTTTTCTTTCCAAATTTTAACATTTATCACGTGGAATTAATTTGTACAATTATACTGGAAGTAAATGGTTGCAGGGTATATAAATGAAGAAGAGAAGGATGGAGGATCCATCAATTTATCCCCATCAGTTTATTAATGGTGGAATGGATTTACATCGTATTGTTTTCCTTGTGTTTTTATTATTATTTTGAATTGGTGAAATAAAGGGCTTAGATGTAATTCTGTGTTTTAGGTACCATATAAGCATATCCACGTTCTCTCTGTGGCTTGGGAGGTTTGTATAGTCGCTGCTTGCAAACTGTGTATATGGCTTTGGAGGGCTACACTGATCATTTACAAATAGTCTCGGGGACTTGGGAGGTGTTACTTGCCGCATATAAATTGTATCTATGGTTTGAAAGGTTTGCACTGGCTTCCTTTAAGCTGCCTTTGTGACTTGGGAGGTTGACATTAACTGAACTTGTGGGTGGGGAGGTCCACATCAACTACCTTTGTAACTTGGTAGGTTGTGATCAATTGCCTTCCTGACAATGGGGTTCTACACACTATCACTTGTCATGTAATTTTTCTTATGTACACTTTAATATAATTGAAGATAACATATTTGAGTGTGTAGGTTTTCACAGTCAATCAATTATATTGAAAGATAACATAATTGAGTGTGTAGGTTTTCACAATCAACAACATATTGAATCTTTCTAGAAGTGTATCAGTTTATGAAAATTCTGATAATGATAAGTGGTTTGCAGATGCATTTTCTATTATATTCTTCTTTGATTGAATAACTTGTATCTCGATTCTCAACATCAAACCTTTGAGGTTTTGTTTTAGTAATTGAAATAAGGTGTTGTTATGTTAATGAATCAAGTTAAAACCCCAGTTAAAATAGAAATTGTTCATGTGTTTGAGTTGGCCAATCCTATATTAAAGTGGGCTTTACTGCTATATTCCACAATAATGCAGAGTTGATATTCAGAGCTCTCCACATATAAAAAAATTCATCATTCATACAAATCCTATTTGCAAAAATAACTAATATATCTCAACACGGAGTGTCGAATCATTCTCGGAGTGTCGAATCATTTTGAAACTTGTCATTTGGAACGCTTCGGGGATTTTGGCTCTGGCAAATATTATAAGCTGGCGTCTTTGCTGAGGTACTTGGTTTTTCTTTGTTTTATTTTGTCCTTATCATTGTAACATTTGCCCATCGCCAGCAGTCATTACAACTGTACGAAGTAGAGGATAGATTATCACTATTGCTTACAGAATATGATTGTAATATTATTTCTCGATAATACGAAGACACTAGTGGTCATTACAACGGTATGAAGAAAGATATGGTCCAGTGGATGTAAAAAATTATATTTTCTAATATAATTGAACTAATTTTTTATTGGTAAAAAAAAAGATACTAGTGGTCATTACAACAGTATGAAGTGGAGGAAAAATGATCGCTATTGCAAGGATATAACTGTAATAACATTAACTTCTTGCTGTTCTAATGATTCATGGACATTGCATATTTTTAATTAAAAGACTGATTAATTTGGAAATTTTCAATAGATATAGGCCTCTCTACCCAAATATCTTACTGGACCAATACTTTCTTTATTTCTTTATATATAGGAGGAATAGGAGTGATCATCACTATTGCTTCAAGGATTATCTTTTGGCATAGTCTACAAACATTCTATCTTTTGGTTTTTTCTGGTAATCATCACTGGAATTAGGTTATACAACTTTTGATGAAATCTCAATTTTTAGATATTTAAATTGTTTTTTAATGTATAAATGAATTCAACACCCTAAAAAAACTTTTAAAACTCTTAGATTATACAATCTCAACAATTCAAATTTACAACAATTTCTGATTAGATTTCAAACAAAATTGATTGAAAATTATTCGAACAAAAAGTACCAAAAAGATAACTACAACTTATCATTGTAATATTGTAACTTATCAACAGGAAGGAAGGCACCAGCAGGCACTGCACCGGTATGAAGTAGAGAGATGATCACTATTGCTTCAAGGTTATCACTGTAATATTCGCTCCTGATAATAGAAACTGCGCAATGATATTGTGTTTTAAGTTCACATGTGGGATAATCGCTATTGCGATTTGCGCAACTGGTTAGTGTGTTTGAAGATCACATCTAAGATAATCGCTGTTGCAGTTCAAGTACGAGAGGTAAACCATAGCAATCTGGTGCGGTCAGTGTGTTTGAAGGTCACATCTAAGATAATCGCAGTTCAAGTACGAGAGGTAAACCATAGTAATCTRGTGATTTATTTCTGTAATCAATTTTTTTTAAAAGACAGTAGATAATAAATTTGAATGTTTCACAAAGTTTTCCAGACATGGGGATATGTGAGCGACATGTGCTGGAGAGACACCTTCAACATCTGATAATGATAGGTGGAGTGTTCAAATGAATTAGTTGGATGTTCTTAAACTTTTTCAACATAGTGTTAAAGAAGATGAGTGGAGTTTACACTTGAAAGGTGAAAAATTTTATGTTCAAATTTTAAAAATATGTAAACACAAAGTAATAAATGATATATTTAAATACTAATTACAGTTAGGAGCTCATCACTAATCATTTCTCGATTTAAAAAGAAAAACATATTTAAAAAAAATAGAATTAGGATGGATATCATAGTATTAGGTTTAAATTTTTGTTTGTTTGTTTGCTTGTTTTTTTTTTTCAATTTTTTGTTTTCAGAAATTTCAGAAAAAATAATTGTTGGGCTTCCTGGTTGTCTCCCCACATACTAAATGTCTTGCTCATTCTTGGTTAAATGTTTCATTTTCTGTTTTACAAATTTGAGAACATTGAGAAATGTTTTGCATGGCATCTCTCCATCTCAGAATTGTGGGGAGAGGGGATGCAGTTTTGCAAAGTATCTCTCCATCCCAGAATTGGGAGGAGAGTGAAGATGAGTGGGRAATCCCCTTTGTTTTTAGTTAGAGTTGGATATATTTTTCAATTAACTTTAATATCAAGATTCATTTACTTTTATTAACTTTCAATCAGGAATGGAATTTGATGGGCAAATTGTTTGTCAGGGGCCCATTTGCCTCTATGTTAGTCAACTTTCTTCATTCACACTGTCAAATCTAATTATCTTCCTTCAAACTGTCAAATCTGATGTTAGAGTTGTCAAAACCATCAAATTTCAGGAAATGATTAATTTTGAAATTCCAACCTATCAATCTAAAACCTCTCAATTAAATGCTATAAACATTATAAATATTATTTATTATAAATCAAATTTAAATTAATGAAAGATAAACCTTTATTAATTTGTCACTACCCTACAACTCAAGATAACTACCTTTTATTATTAATAATAACTCTAGTTTCTTTTATTAATGATCACTTTATTATTTCGTATAACATTTTGATTATTTTTATGTTAATTTTGTTGTTCTCTTAATCATAATTAAGTTATGACATATTTTTTAAAACAGTCCATCCAAAAAATAAAACAATTAAAACTGCATTTTGAACTTTATTACTTTCATATAACATTTTGATTATTTTTATGTTAATTTTGTTGCTTTCTTAATCATAAGTAAGTTATGACATTTTTTAAACCAGTCCATCCAAAAATAAATAAAACAATTGAAACTGCATTTTGAAATTATCATCATTCTACTGGTTAGTCAACATCATAGAAGTAAAAAATCAATAACCATCCAAATAAATGGCATAATATTTGGATTACATAGGCAATAAATTACTATTTAAATTTGTTTGAGAATTGATTATCATTATTATATTTTTTTTTCATGATGGTTAGTGGCATAACTTGTGGGCTCTCTTTTGACTTTGATTGTGACCATTAAAATATATTACAATAATATATTCAAAATTTCATCCACATCAATGGTTATTCTACCATGCTTTAATCATAACTTTATCTTATGATACTTGTTCTTATAATTATTTATCCTATGTGGGGATGGTTTTCATTGACTAATACAAGAAGAAGAGGAGGGAATAATTTCATAGAAATGTACAGATTTCTCAAGTTGGTCTGATGGAGAATATATAACTAATCAACTTGACAGCAGATGGGCTGATAGAGAATATATAACTAATCAACTTGAAAGCAGATTTTATAATGTTTCATTTGAAAAGAATGGCCTCTCCATGAAGATAAAGAATGTTATACGTTCAGTACTTGTCCCCCACCATGATGAAAAAGGACACCATGGAAGGGATTTCAACAAGTATCAGTCAAAGAGAATCATGTGAAAAGCAATAAGCTACCCTAATCAGCACATTACACAAGGCAATTAGCACTTGTCATTCAAACTTTGTTCATTATTTAAAGTTAAATTATGATGGATTATATGGTGCTTTCCAATCCATTATTCATGTTCGTGTCTACAGGGAGAAGTGGTTTTCCCTCCATGCAAGTCCCTTTCGTGCACTTTGTATTCGAGGATGTCATATGATCACGAGTTGAGGTCAATCCCCTAAACCAATTGCATGTAAAAGCATTTCCCTCTTCATCATTCATGCAAAAAAAATGTATTTATGTTTAAAAATTTCATTGTTTTTTAATTCATTATATTATATTTTTTAATTCATTATATTTTATTATTTATATGCACTAGTGTTGAGGTCAAAATTGGCCTTAAGTTTTGGGATTTGATTCTCTAAATCTTTTTTAATTTTTTTTTTATTGATAATGGTTTGTTATTTTTCTGGATTTTTCGGAAAGTGATGCAGGATGAGCATGATTTTCTTGATACCTAGTTATATACATTGTTTTTGATCCTAGGCATATTCTACAGGGTTTATAGTAGAATTCATAGTAGTTATGTTGCAATGCAAGGTTATCTGGATAGACTCCATGTAAATATAGTAATGCTACAACCTGATTTTGAGTATGATACACATGATGATTTTTGTCACTGTAAGACTTTCCTCTGTAAATTTTATCACATAATTTTTGAATAAAATTTTCTTTCGGTTCTATTAAAAAACAAAAAAAAAAGATAATGGTTTGTTATATTTGCAACTCGAGTTTTAGATGTAGATGGTGTTCTAGGATGGTTTCAAATTCTTTGATTGGTTTGACTATCTAATCTTATTTTTTGGACTACGTATTATTACCAGTGACGCCTTATTCAATGGTGAACTAGTGGTACTGTCTTTTGCTTTAATGTTTTTAAAAAAGTTTTACTGATCATGGTTTGTTATCCTMGTGACTCGAGTTTTAGATGTAGATGGTGTTTTTGGATGATTTCAAATTCTTTGATTGGTTTTCCTATCTAATGTTATTATTCAGATTGTGTATGATTACTAGTGATGCCTTATTGAATGGTGAATTGGTGCKACTTTCTTTTGATTTATTGTATTTGCTTGAATGACTCAATCTTGCTATCTATTGCGTTGGTAATGCATGATCTCTTAGGCTATTTGAATTTTCATTATTAGTTTATCATGCTTGCTTATGATTTTGATTGTTTCATTGAGCTCTTTGAATGAAGATTAGGATGATCTTTTCATGTTTTGCTTCGTCTTGATTGTTGAATAGTCCCTTTTGTTTCATCTTGATCTTCTACATGCCCTTGAGTTCTTTCCCATTTCCTTGGTGATTGACATAAGCATGCTTTGGTTGTAAGTAAACTATGTARTTTTCTATGTGTTATSTCTTGAATGATTTGATTTCATCAAAAGAGTAGACAGGTTTGCACTTGCCTCTTATTCAAGCCTTCTTTTCATGAAAATGACCTCGATTGAGTGAGTATAAATGGTTAGTCTGCTTCTTGCCTTCGGTCATTAGTTATTAGCATGTAAAGGTTGATGAATATGGAAGAAATTGTGAGTGTTCAAATGTCATCACTTGGTAGCGTGTTATGCGCATCAAAGTTTCCTCCCCATATTCGCTCTCAAGTTACCCAAAGATACGCGGATGGTGCACTTCACTTTAAGAGAATTCATATCGAAGCTCACAAAATCATTTGAATGTCCTTGTGTTGATCATTCATGGTGTGTTTGACCTAATGGTTGTTTGAGTTTTCCCCGAGTTCAATTGGATGATGTGCTGGTTGTGATGATATATGAATTTATTGCATTGCTTGGGCCCGAATAGATAAAATTCTTTCAAACCTCCTCTTGCTTGCATGGACACTAAAATTCTTTGGCCATATTGTAATGCTTAATGAAAAAATTGTCCTTGGCTCAACATGTACATGTTTTCTCTATGAATGGTTTTACTCAATTACATACTAATCATATGCACAAGTAGTGAAATTAGTTTTGCTTCAAAAATCAAATGCATGGTAACCCATGAACTTCTTCCATAGATTTATTGGACTAATCCTATTGTAAGTATTTTAAATATTATAACATAAATT